>APFE030628514.1:0-39249 GCA_000404065.3 Pinus taeda | reverse complement strand
AACTTGGCCTCTTAAGGCATGCACTCGGCCAGTAGAGAAGCAGGGACTTGTCCCTCTATTTCTTCATTCATCCCTCTCCACAATACATCGAGCCAGCAAAAGGATGTATGAAAACGTCTTCATTCTGTCAATGGAATCAATATATATGCTCCGTATATCATGAACTAATCTGATGCATGCTAAACTGCCCTGTTCCTGCCACTAATTATTATTGATGACCGCAGAAAACTGCAGGTGCCAAATAGCTACCCCCTAAATGCAGCCAATAGATGGGTTTTTGATACTCACAATTGAATCAATGTATGTGGATCCATCCTACTCCTGCCGACCATCACCACTAAGTTTGCCACCCACCCTCTCGATAATGTGCCAATACAATGTCTGGTGCCCAACACACACTGGAAAATTTCCTCAATCATACATGGTATCCTCTACTCATTCAGCATCCCGACATACCCTATGGAAAGAGTGGCACATGTCACCCCATGACCAACTCCCCAGGTGTAAGCTCAGTGATGAATGATATGCCACCCCTACAAAATATCACCTCATCTCCCAACCTGTGGTTGTCAACTTGTGCACCGACCTTGCTCATCCACTGTAGAATATTTATCATGCCCCTGAGGCACTGAATCTCATAGCGTCGTCTCAGGAAAATCCCACAAGTCCTGCTATCCACATTATGGGCCTAGATCGAACACAACAAGGCTCCCCTCAACTGCACGTGGTGCCAACGAGTGGAAGATGTGTGGGTTCCAATGAGTATGATCAAGAACCCATGTGGACGCTCCCGACCCATCCTGTGATTGATTCACTCTCCCAACCTGGGTATGTCCGCCCCAATGACATGCCTAACATCCTCGTCAAGGAATCTCCTTGATAGTAGCACTCCCTCTATCCACAGTGCAACCTCACACACTACTGCATATAACCATGTATCCTCGTGTCTCCTGGCATACAACTGCACCCAATCATACATCTCTATGCACCACCGAACCCTGCTACATGCTACTACATCATCTTGAATCAATTGGTATCCCTCCAATATTGATGTGTCCATCACTCTATGAGGGAATGCAGTAATATGCTAACCGCTCCTCCTACACCATGACGCAACCCTGCACACCACTGCACACCTTTGTGCTCCTCCGTGTATTGTTGTGCATCATTGCATAACCCTATACACCCCTGGATATCAAGGTCTAAGACTGAGTCCATAGGCATCCTCCTGCATCCTATCAGGGTCGCCATCTCTACTACCACTCTGCTGATAAGCCCTCCACAATGTGAGCTATATCTCCACATCTGCCCAGATAGACCTAAGCGGCCTAACCTTTTACATGCCAATGTGAATAACACTATTGAGCCTATCCTCAGTAGTTCTAGTGTCCAATATACCAGTGAGAGCACCAACTCCATACAGTACCCTATCTGGTGGCATGTTGATGCCACCTCCTCCTACCAACTCCTGCCAAAGTAGGCTAATCATCCTACAATGCCATGTATGCCCAACATGCCATGACAACTCATGAAATCTGCCTACTCCCCTGTCAAACAATCTTGTCACTAGTGTTGTCAAGAACTCTGCAGGGGATATGAAACAGTGTGTGTGCCCAACCACCAAGTCCATCATGCAACTACTACCATCACCTACTGACTCCACGATGTGAAGGAGAATCCCATCTGGATCCCATAGCCTCTACTAAACGATGGCCATGGATGCATCTAACCTCCTAACCAGCTCCATCGGGTACCAACTCAATATCTCTCGCCATCCAATCCTGAGAGAGGGATCAAATGCACAAACAACCATACATGAAACCAGTCGCCCATCCTACGAATGTTGCTCCATGTGTAGCTCATGTCGCCTCATCACATTGACCTGGTTGGTACATAAAATCTGTCGGGGTAATTTTGCACCTCCCTCTCTATTGTGTAGAGGTAGCCTAGAAATGTTGCAAGTCCCATCTATATTAGCCCGAAGCGAGCTACTGTCTAGAAGTATTGTGGCTTTGGTGATGGTCTGTGCATCTGCATACTCCGAATCAGTGGCAAGCCCAAAATACGACTACTCGTCCTCCTCCACCACGGGCTCTACATCGGTCACAACCTGCCCCTCCATGACTATCTCACATCCCTTTATGTACTCTCTACACTGTTGTAGGTGGCTGCTGTCAGGAAACTCAGTCATGGCTCTGGGTACCTCTATGTCTCCTAGCACCTCACCTAGGGACAACACCTCATCAACATATGACTTTAGGGGTGTAGGCTCTACTATCTCCAGCAAGGTGTCAACCTGTGCTATCAAAGAGGTCTCCAACAATGGTGATTCTTGTGCCACATTGGGTATATCAATGTGCCCCTCACCATCCTGCGTGTCCTCATGCTCAACCTCCTCCTCAAGCTCCTGACATCTAAAGCACAGTCTCCACTAGCAGAAACCCCCCTTAGTCTCACCCTCTAACTTCCCTCCTTTACGAGATGATCTCGTCCTTGACCCATGCTTCTCCTTTGGCTCATCCAGAAAATGAGGCATGGTAGGACAACCAAATTGATGATACGTATGGGTGTTGTACTGTTGAGTTGTGTGTGCATGCACATGGCTTCTCTGTTGGGTATGACTTAACATCCCCACCATTTGTTGCATCCTCTCTAGGACCTGTTGGTATTGTCTCCTCAACTGTTGGTTCTGCCTCATCAACTCCTCCATGATCCCCTATGTACTCTTCTCTTTCTGTGTCATTGGAGTGCCCATAAATTCACCAATCACTATGCATGCATGGCCAAAACCGCCATGATCTTGTTAGCTCCCCCACAGCTGGCCAAGATCATGCTCGGATACCACTGTAATGATCCTAAACAGGAAATACAAGTGATAACAACAAATATTCTACGCAGCAAAATACAAAATCGAAATATTCATCAAGCACCCACAGAAAAACTGCAAATGAAGAACTTATGAGCCATTTTATTATATTTCTGCAAGCCAATACATAGTGGAATGGTGCCCCTGGGCTTGTCTCAATGGACAAGCAAGACCAAACCCATGTAGGGAAAAGGTTGAGTTGAAGGTTGCCCAGCTGTTGCACCAATTTGCACTGCACTGTCGAGAAAACTGTTGCCTTGCTGCATTTCGAATCGCTGGAAAGTGCACTAAAACCACCCAGAAATTTATATGCTTTTAACCTCGGACTCCTTGGCCAAAACTCAGAAAAACCCAGAAGGGAATTTGGCTAGTTTAGACTTTTGTTTTTTGACCCCCTTGGAGCCTCACCCCAGCTATGGCTGCCAAATTCGTCCTGCTGGAAACTGCTTGCAAATCCCTCTGCAAACTCCTCCAAAATGATGAGTTCACCCCTGCTATCCAACTCCTAACTTCGTGGATGAACTCTTGGCCCAGATCAGTTGTTCCCAAACACCACGAAATTCTGTTGAGTGGCCTCTACGCTATCCCTCTACCCAGAAATGTGAATTGCTGGTATGTTGGCTCAGCTCGCTGAAAGCTCCAGAAAAAATGCCTGCCCAATGTTGCTACCTCAACTCCCTGACCTCCCGACAAGCAATGAGATCCCTGTTGGTCTCAAACTCCCTCTGCGTGATTCCTGGCTGCCCAAATATACGCACTCCCCTCTCTACGTTGGTTATTGATGTGTGTTGTTTCCTCGGAACTCTTGAAAACCCCTGTAGAACAGCCTCCATAGGCCGGGCACGGATGGTCCCCCGAATTAGAGGTTGAATCTCCCACTTGAGAGACTCGTGGCTAAACAGTCGATAGACTTGCTAAACAGCGAAGTGTACAAATGAGTGTTTGTTTGCAAATGTCAAAGATAATCCACAAAATGAGTCCATCTGCCTTTTATAATTTCTCCTCATTCCTCTAGACTTTTTTTTAATATTATGTTATTGGTGGGGACCATTTTCTACTAAATCACTTTTTCCACCATATAATAAAATAATAATTTGCCGCTATTCTTTGATAAAGTAATACTAGCCACCTTTCTCCAATAATATTTGCCCATTTTTAATTAATATTAATAAAATTGGGTAAAATTCCTTAATGACTCCCATGCTCACAAAATTGGGGATATTACATAAACTCCACCAGACCACTTACCACCATTGTTACAAGGGTCGAACTGGACCAGCGGGTTCATATTCATCTGACCACTTTGAGGCAAAAACTAGTTCGAACCGGTGACTTGAATCATTTTTGTTCGGTTCCGTACAGTTAAGCCACGTAGAACGCAACAAGTGGGGCTTGTTATGCTTTTTTCTTTTAATGTTTGTCTTAGTTGGGCACTAGCCCTAAATAGGTGCCTAATATTCAAGCATATGGCCCTATTATTGCTATGCGTTTTCATTTTCATCCTTTTACTTAAATTTTTAACATTACCATGAAATGACTCAGGATGTTTGAGAGTGGTTTTGACCTCACTGGATTTCATATGGAGAAAACAAAATTTTAGATCTCACTCAAAATCCAACAGACTTAACAGTTTTCCAAGATTTCAAGACTAGAGGGACTACAATGCTACATTGGATTATCTCATGTATGAGGATGTGGAACTAGTATTTAATCAAGAGCACCAAGCCCTCTATGTACCTTGATGTTAGTGGCATTGGTTGTTGAACTCCTCTATCCTGAGCCTACTAAAAAAATACCCATCACTCAAACAAAATCTTGACTTGACATGCTATGATTTTTCTATCTTATTTTAATGCTTAGAAGGTAATTGTTATGTAAAAAAATTAACAATTCTGTAATTTTAGATTAATTAGGCTAAAGGGCACGATGCCCTTTCACCAAGAGGCACTCAAGGTAACATACAAGCTAGGGGCCCTTCTATGTAACATCATCAATCTCCAGAAGTAATGAACTAGCAATTGTCGCTACTACTCCATCCCTTGGGGTTTGGCAAAAAGTCCAAAAGAAAAAAGGCAAAAAAGAAAAGTCCAGTTTATCTACCAATCTATAGTTTTATTTTTTATTTTTATTTATATTTTTTGGTAGCTTTGCTACTACGGGTTTCTTCACACACAGGTCCCTTGGGACAATTCATGAATGATTTATGCATCCACACAATGTAACTTTTCATTTTTTATTAGTAAAAAGTCACTGATTTTTTCTTTGGAAAAAAAACATCATCATTTCTATATATAATTTAATATATATATATAAATATATATATATATTTGTTTTTCTAAGTTTTAATGCTCCATTTGGTATCAGAGCAGTTGGTCCTCAGACGCCCTCTTGCTACACAAAAACCCTTCGTATGCCACTCACATATTATTGTCCCACTATCAACGCACTCCCCTATCGTTCTTCCCTGCGCTCGGTTCGTCCATCCTCCCTGCCGCTTCCTCGTACCATTGTTCATCCAACCACTGCCATATTTTGGTCAACCTTCGCCCAACATCCCCTGAAAAACATTGTGTATACCATCCCATTCAACCTTGTTCGCTAGCCCCGTGTCTGTCACAGAAAACCAATTCCTCTATCTCTGCCACGCACTCCACTCACCCAATCTGCCTACCTTGTGGTGGTCAATCGTGTAGCCACCCTGTCTTCGTTCATCGCTCAATCGACCCACCCTTGATGCATTCCATCAGACGTCACGTCCACTGCATTGTATCCTTCGAATCCATGAAAGGGCTATTCAATCGAATTCAACAATTTATAGTTATATTAATTACCATATACTTCAAATATTAATTTATTATATGATTTATAATTAATTAATTAATTAATATTTAATAACTATATATGTTAATTAATATTTAACTATATATAAAGTGACTAAAAAAAGAGAAATATATAAGTATATATATATATAATATATAGTTAAAAGAAAAAAAATTAGGGTCAAGTTAAGAAAAAAGGTTAAGCTGGATAAATGTACACCACCACATACTCGATCAATGTCTTCATCAATGTCGATAGTTGATTTTAATAAAAATTTGATAGGTCTTGAGACTAAGGTCATCGAACATGCCGAAAAAAATTGAAGAGCTCGAGGGCACAAGTTACAACGAAGAGAATAAAAAGTCAACACGAACATAACCCTAACTACTTTAAAAGGGATCATGCAAACCTTCCAAATAAGGTGGATCGAAATCACAATGAAGCAATAGTAACTCATAATGAAACAATGGTAATGTTGAAGTCCATTTGTGGAAAGTTGAACATTACACCTGATCAACTTCACCAGAATAATGAAGTTACTCAACAGCAAGATCCTTTGGATACATGATATTCACTCCAGACTCCTAAGTCTCCAAAAGCATCGTCCATGCACAATCAACAAAATAGCAACACGAATTTCCAAAATATGGAGCTTTGGATTCAATACTCAAATATGCATCTCTCCAATCAATACCCCTTCTTCGCCCCACCAGTTGCTACATATCAACAAAGAGAATAATTTAATCTCTCCAAATTTGACGATAATGAGAAATATAGTGTTGCATGGTTCAATAAAGCAGAAGAATATTTCGAAATTTATAGTATTGACAATGATGATGAAAAGATCAAGCATGCATCCATGCAAATTGAAGGCAAAGCATATGATTGGTATATGTGGTGGAAGAAAATGACACCCGATATCAGTTGGAAGAAATTCAAAACTGCATTCTTTAAGAGGTTCCAAGGTGTCAAAGAAGAAGAGTTCTTTGCAGCACTCACTAGGCTGTAACAAAAGGGAGATGTGGACGAATACACTAGAGAATGGAAAACTCTAGCTACACGAGTACTTGGGTTATCAGAGACTCGTCTTATTCAATTATACATTACGGGACTTAAACCACATCTCCAAGCTGAGCTTAAGCTTCATGACATCACTTTTATAGAAGAAGCAAGACCGAAAGCAAAAGCTGCAGAAAAGAAGCTCAAAAGGATAGAATGGCCAAAAATTGAAAGAGTATATTCAAGACAAAGATTTTCCCAAACTAGTAACACACATAATACGAAACATGTTCCACCACATCTACGTGAAGGAGAAAAGACTAACTTGGAATGCAAAGAATGAAAGAAGGTAAGTGCAAACGTTGTCGCGAAAAATGGATTCGAAACATAAATGTGCTAGGGGAAAAGAGACCAAGAACATGTATACATGTGAAGCAACCAATGATTCAAACAATGAAGAATCAGATGTAGAAGAAGTTGAAGATTCTCCACAATTTTCTCCAGAATCAGAGAGCGAGAACATTCTGCAAGTGTCATTATTAGCAATGACAGGGATATCTTAGCCCTAGACATTAGAGTTAAAAGGACATATTACAAAGAGTAATGTAATGGTTTTAATAGATACCAATAGCACGCACAACTTTTTGGACTCAAATATGGCAAAAAGGCTCAACATTTTCACATCTCCCATGCCCAACATGAAAGTGATAGTAGCTAACGGAAATAAAATTGAAAAAGTAGAAAAACGCCATAAAGCCAAATTGCAAATTCGGGACTACAATCTAGAATCTTCGTACTACAGTGTACCATTAGGAGTGGATGTGGTCTTAGGTATCCAATGGCTACAAACCCTAGGTACTTACTCCTTCAACCATCCAAAGAAATTTATAAATTTTAGATGGGAAATTTATCATCATACCAGATGATGAAGTTGATCCAGAAGGGAGCACCAGCATATGTAGTGCAGTGTCATCAAATAGAGATGTTGGCTTCCAGACTAGTTACAAAAGAAACACCTAAAGTTCAAAAACTAATTCAAAAACACAAAAATGTGTTCCAAAATATTCCCTTTAAGATGTCCCCTGAAAGACAAATAGAGCACATAATCAAAGTCAAATCAGGATCAAACCTGTCAACATCAAGCCATATAGGTATCCACACCACCAAAAAATGGAAATAGAAATTTAGTCCAAGATCTTTTGAAGTGTGGAATTATTTCAAAGAGTAGAAGCCCTTATGTTGCACCAGTAGTTCTAGTCTGAAAGAAGGATGGATCCTTTAGACTATGTAGATTATCTAGGACTGAACAAGGTAACAAGTAATAATAAGTTTTTGATTCCCTTTCTAGATGAAATACTATATGAACTTCATGGAACCCAATGCTTTTCAAAATTGGACTTGAGATCGAGATACTATCGGATCAGAATAAGGCTAGAGGACATAGCAAAGACTATTTTTCAGGTCATTATGAATTCAAGGAAATGCCCTTCGGATTAACTAATGCTCTGGCAACCTTCCAAGCCACCATGAATTAGGTATTTCGTCTATATCTAAAGAAGTTTTTTTTCGCCTTGGAAAAATCATAATTTTCATTAAGATAAGAAAATTACATGTTGTAGATGTTATGAGCATATGCCAGATTTAGTGGTTCTGTGCCAGTCCAAAATTTAAGAACCAAAAATATGTGCTCCACGCACGGAGATAGTCTTTAAATAAAGTGTTGTATAAATAAACTTCAAAATTTGTTACTCTACGCAAAGAGTACTCCTGAGAACATGTATTGATTATGTATAAGCATAGTAAATATAAATAGAAATAAACAGTCAATTATCGAATGATTTCAGGCTCTTGTTAAGCTTGATCTGCCTAGTCCATGTATGGACGGTGGTAGTACTAGAACTATTCTACTCCCCGCTGCAGTTGGATCATCCAGATGTTGCAAGGCCTGATCGCTGCTGTTTTGGAAAGTTTGTCAGCGAGTGTTTATGTTCCTATAGATATGGTGACAAGCAAAATTGTCAAAATATGTGATGTATCTATGCACCTCATCCAATATATGCTGCAATGTGAATGCATGACATGTTGTTTTATTAATCCAGTTGTAGACAATTTTCGAGTCACCGAAAACTTGTAGATTATGACAGTTCCTTTCAATTGCAAATTGTATGAGGTATTTAGCAGTGATGAGTTCAGCAAAGTTGGTTGTGCCATTACCAAGTCCCATTTGAATATGATAGAAATGTGAATCTGAAATATATAGTGCAGCCCCACCTCCACATCTTGTTTCTTGTGTCGATCCATCAAAATATGCCTAGGGCTGTGAGTGATCAATGGACTCGGGGATGATAGTTCTGGGTGGAGAGTCGGCCTTGTCCTTCGACATGGATATATTACATAAGAAAGGGAAAGATAACATAATAACAGATGCTCTATCCAGAAAAGACAAGGAATCATCATTACCTGCAATTTAGTCGTTGTCCTAGAATGGCTTAACGAGATTTGAAGTGAATACGTAAAAGATCCAGAAACAAGTTCTATAATTAATAACCCTCCTCATAATTCAAAATTTGAATGGAAATATGATATTTTGTGGTACAAGGGAAGAATCTACCTAAGTCCCAATTCCAAATTTAAAGCCAAAGTTCTCAAAGAGTCCCATGATTCGCTGTCATTCGGACATGTAGGTTTCTTTAAAACCTACTAAAATGCATGCCAATCATTTTTCTGGAAGGGAATGGATAATGATATTCAAAAATATGTAGCAAAATGTGATAAATGCCAAAGAAATAAAAATGAGAAATCTATGACACCAAGATTGCTCCACCCTTTAAACATTCCAAATCAGAAGTGGGAGGAAATATCAGTGGACTTTATCGGAGGGTTACCTATGTCTGGTGGCAAGGATAGATTTCTTAGTTGACAGACTCACCAAGTATGCACACTTCATTGGAATGAGGAAATCAAACTGAGCAAAACAAATCGCCAAGCTATTTTGCAAGAATGTCTACAAATTACATGGGTTTCCCAAGGCCATTGTTAGCAATAGAGATGCCAAATTCAAAGGTAATTTCTGGAAGGAATATCTCAAACATATAGGAACCTACCTCAACATGAGTTCAGCATATCATCCTCAAACAAATGACCAAACAAAAGTTGTCAATAAATGTTTAGAAGCCTACCTACATTGTTATGCAACAGACAAACAAAATAAGTGGGCTCAATGATTACATCTCGTCGAATGGTGGTACAATTCTACTTACCACACTTCAACGAAAATGACTCCATTTCAAGCTTTGAACGGTCACGAACCTCCTAAATGGAAGGACCTTGCCATTGTCAAGACAAAACTTTCAGCAGTTAAAGATCAATTAGAAGAAACCCAAAAGGTCGTGCAAGCACTAAAAGAAAATATAAATAATGCAAGAAATCGTATGAAGCAGCAAGCTGACCAAAACATAACAGAGAGAGAATTTGAAGTTGGAGAATGGCTATTTGTTAAACTTCAGCCTTACAAGCAGTTATCCTTAAAACTGACAGGGAAAAAACAAATTGGCACCAAAATTCTATGAACCATACCAGATTAACAAAAAGATCAGTCGAGTAGCAGACAGCTTAAACGTTCCTGATAAAAGTCGTGTTCACAATGTTTTCCATGTATCTTGCCTTAAAAAGGCACTTGGCAAACACCAATCAACACAAACAACACTTCTGACTTTAGATGACGAAGGGAGGATCATTTTAGAACCAGAAGGTATCGTCTCCACTAGGGAGAAGAAGTTGCGATCACGAGTAATCAAAGAATAATTGTTTAAGTGGAAAGACGTACCAAAAGAAGAAGTTTCTTGGGAGACAAAAGTGTTTCATCAACAACACCCATCGTTACATATGCTTTGAGGACAAAGCATCTTTTCGAGAGGAAAGCAATGTTATGTAAAAAAATTAACAATTCTGTAATTTTAGATTAATTAGGCTAAAGGGCACAATTAGAGATAATTCCCTTTCACCAAGACAAACCCGAGGCGATATATAAGGTAGGGGCCCTTCTATGTAACATCATCATTCAATCAATAAATCAATCAATATATATATATATATATATGTGTGTGTGTGTGTGTGTGTGTGTGTTTTCCGAGTTGTAATGCTCCAGTGATATTGATGACAAAGATCCCAATATAGGCAATGATTTTGATGATATGTAGGTGTTTGTTATAGCATAATTCCTTTTGGATACTAGAGCCCATGTGGAGCTTGTTTGCTGATGTATTTTCGATTTAGAGATGGATTACACTCGGTGCTATTTTGGTTATGTGCACCCTTACATGCTATATAAATGAGATATTATGCTTATTTGTGTAAAAATGGTTTGGATTCATATGGATGCACTTGAATAAATATGTTTTTCTTTAAAATTTGAATATTTTATGTGTTTTAGGTTAACCAGTTTTTTGGTCCAGTTTTTTACTGGTTTTCGTACGATTCTAACCGATTCTCGGTATGGAGGGTCTACTGGTCCAATTCTGATAACTATGCTTAACACTATACCACTGTCACAGCCTTCCATCTTTGTCGGATGAAGATAAAGTGATATTCAATGGACAAAATCAAAAGATCATAATATTCAATTGATCAGATAAAAAGACAAAACTATAACCCAACCTACAATGGATAAGATGAAAAGACAAAACTATAACCCAATCATTAGTTTACTGCATATGTTTAATATTTTATTTCTCATTATTTATTCGTGCCACCACTTGAATTTTTGTCTTCTATACAGTCAATAATTACATGTTCAAACAGGTCGTACAATTTTCATGTTGATTTTCCAAGATTTTCTAGACTAATAATTACTTCCAATGATTTCTACATTAGTTTAACTTGTGCCACATCCATCATCAAGCAATTATATATATAAAATCTTCAACAATAAAACAATAGAGCCATTAGGATCATAAAGATACAGCTAAACAAGAGACACAATTTATCCTGGGAAAACCCTAACTAGGGAAAAACCCAGCAACCTTTTCTTAGAGTAATTGTCCAATTCAACAAGAGATACAATCGGATATTCCAAGTCAAAAACAAAGTCAAACTGACCAATAACCAAACCCAGGTCAAACCTAGTCAAACAAAGACAAATTCAACCTCCTGAAATTTTGGTCTACCACCTCAGAAATCATCCTTCTTCATGCCTCGGATTCATCCTCTTATTCCACCTCATATTTGTCCTATTTTGCCACAAATTCATCCTCTTTAGTCTCCCATGTGTGAACAAAGCCAATAGAAGATGGTGATCTGAATTATGCCAAAAGAAGAGGTCAAATGGCCTTTACATAGTGATCTTAAAGAGTCCAAATAGGTGTCAATCCAATGTTGAGCCGACTTGATCATTTAGAACCAACCTTAAATTTTGGAGGCAAAATTCATAATTAATAATTCAAATTTTCCAACTTTTGAAGCCGGCTTGAAGTATACATTTGTATTTATCATTAAGACCAACCATAGCTACAAAAATTCAACACTCCCTCTTAGCTAGTGTTAATTTTTATGGTATGTTCAATGCTTGCAACAATTACTTCAATGTCTTATCATCATTTACAGTAATTGTAGATAGAACATCAATAATATGTATAAGAAGATATGAGACAATTTGATTACAACTGAGGGTCCCAATTATATACCTAGGTAGGTACCCATTCATGAATGGTCATGACATCGAAGACATGACTCTGCAACACTAATTATCAGGAAGGGGAATTATCCCCTAGCTGCACTCTTTAACACTCCCTCCATCCATTGCTATGTCATCGTGTCCATCATGTGCCATCTCTGCAACTTGTCTCATCTCTGCTGAAGATTTAAATCATAGCCCACTAAGAAAGGATTGAAAGAGGGTAGGTCACACGACTCTACCATCTTCACAAAAATAATAGAGGCAAGCCCTAATGTCCAAGGATAGAACCCCTACCAGGCATGATCCTTTAGTGATCAAGTTGTTGAACATCACGCATCCTAGTCATAGGAAATACAGTAGTCCCTGACGCGTTCATCAGTAATACTAATTAACCCTAACCACATTTCCAAAGTCATAGGCCAGATGAGAGGTACTTCTCAAGAGTCCAAGACTATAAGGGTAGGATGTATGTTGGGGTATCCATAGGGGAAGTTGAACCACTCACCATGTTCTCATATAGCATACTCCATAGGGGAGGTGAACCACTCACCCTATGTTCACATATTGCGGTATGTACTGCACAAGGGAAGCTAAACCACTCACCCTATGTTCACATACTGGGGTATGTACTCCACAGGGAAAGGTAAACCACTCACCCTATGTTCACATACTCGGTCCACATGGAACGGTGAACTACTCACCCTATGCTCATATAACTCCAAGAAGTACCCTAGGCCCCCAGGAGCTCACAAAGCTCAATGTTCAACCCAATCAAGATCCTTCCATATAGGGAATGTTGCTCTCTGTAGGCTAAGAAAATTGCCTTCCAAAAGGTTTTGTGCGGATATCAACAACCTAACCATCTGTCCATGGGAACCTCATTATTCCTCCCAGAAACATATAGATGATGGCACACAGCTCACTAAAGAGCTTCTTCACAACACATTGTCTTACAGCTAGCCATTCTAGCATTAGTGATTTTAGCAATTCTCTATTTCATGTACATCCAGGCTATGTCACAAGGTTCGTTGAACTTTAACCTTGCGGTTCGAATTTTGGTGAACCTTAAAAAAATTTTGAGGTTCGGCAAACCTCATCGAACCTCATAATCATTGACCAAGTGCATAGATCAAAACTCATAACCTCATGTCACAGTTTAAGATTGTAATTTATCCTTATAGTTTCCATGTCCGTGATAACATTTTTGATGTTTAATGATGTTGATTTCTTACTATTTTATCCTATAATTCGTTATATATATATATACACACACACCTAATGGTGAACCTCATTCAAACCTCATCATAAAATTCGAACTCAAACCGAACCTAATCATTACCGAACCCGAACTCGAACACGAACCATGTGAAATTGCATCCAGGTCACCAAATCAAAAATCATGTTAAAGAAAATATTTAACTAACCTTACTCCCTCTCACTCAGAGAGACCACGGGCCTAAGCATGTCTAAATCATGAAGGTGCCCCAGTACCTATTCCGCACACCTTTCTTTCATACGACCAAACTTTGGTTTCAAGTGCATGATGCAATACAAAGGATCCATCTGGTAGCCTACTCATCATGGGATCCAATAACCTGAAGAATTATCAAGTAGCATACCATGCTTTCGACAATTCACTTCCATAAGGAAATCCTTTGCTATAATTGCCGAGAGGGTTCAACAAAAAACTCCTCTGAGACTGATGAGATAAAACATTTCTACCAGAGATAAACTGCTCATAGAACCAAATGTCTTAGACATACCTTTACTCCATCGGATGTTCATCAGATCAGGTTCAAGATACCTATTTCAATTTGTAACCATTAGCCTTACTCGTCTTCATCAAGACCCGAAGGTAGCTTCACAGTATGTGCTTCTTAATTATAAACATCAACAATTCAAGCAAGGACCTTATCTTCCCTCTCAAGCCTCTTCATCAATCAAGGAGACTTCAAATACATCCTTCTCAATGAAAATTTGAACCTGTTCATCTCTCTGGTGTACTTGTTGTGTTGAGAAATCTAGGGGCAACTAGGTTAGGTGATTTCTCTTTATTTGATAACTGCTTGTGATATATCTTTACTTAACTTGATTAGCTTCTTCTTTCACTTGTTGATTATTAGTGTTCTATTCATCAAACAACTACCAAACCATAAAGAACAATAAGACAAATGACACAAGATATAGGCGATCAACAAGGGCCAAAACCTCTCCAACTGAGAGGAAAACGCACAAGAATTCTTCTCTTTTTATAGAACTTCAATTGACAAATTCCATGACCTATGACCCTTGACCAAGACCCTCCAAGACCAAGTCAAATATTTCCTGCTTTCCAACAATCTTGACCTTAGCAACTTCTACAATTTCGATCCCTAGTAGATTCTTTTGCAATTTTGACCTCCCATTAGATTCTTCTATAACTTCGGCTTGTCCAACAGATTCCTCTGCAACTTTGACTTGTCTAGTAGATTCTTCTGTAACTTCGACTTGCCCAGTAGAATTTTCTACAAAAACCCTAGCCTCTACACGTGGGAAAACAATGATAGATTCTTCCTCCATTCCTCTTCGCTTGAGTTGATTCTCTCTCCTAGATAACTCAACTTACAAAGTGTCCTTGATGATGCCCTAACTCAACTTTTGCAGTCAATGGTATATGATATACTAGTCATAGTCTACCAAAAGAAAATATTTTTGTTTCTCCTCTTTCAATTAGCATGGTGCAAATAAATTGAAGCCACAAAACTTATAATGATATGATAGTTGAATTGCAGCAAAACAAATGTCAATCCCAAATTGAAATACAATATTATGCCTCGAGGACTTGACATCTTTTGGATGGTGTTGTCAATGATGTCAACCCATGGAGTTGATTGGGTTTGACTTTGACTAAAAACACCAGTCATTGATGTCAAATGGTTAATGAACACTTCCTAGTAACTGTCGAATTACATCAAGATGGCAGTTATATTTTTGGATGGTTGAAAACCCAAGTCCTAGGGTTTGGGTTCCCTGGGCTGAGGATGTAACCTGACTTTGACGAGTGTTTTTGGTGGGTCAAATCATTGAGTTTGGGTTAGAGATCTATGTCATTTGATTCTCCTCAAAAATATGTTTCTGTTGATATGTGGTATGCTCCGAGATGCCACCTGGTTTGAGAGATATTCACAATTGAAGTTGGTGACCCTAGTTTGTAACATGACACCTCCTCCTACGGTTGTCAATATATGGCATTGTTTATCACCATAATCTCACCACATATAAGTTACGTAACTTAAAGAACCAAAGACAATAAACCAATCATTGACTTCACAACCAAGTGGGACCATATACACTATGCCAATCATTGATTTTAAATTTCTAGTGGAATTGAAATTATTTCTATGGAAAATCCTTAGCACAAATATTAAAGAAGGTTCTTAAAGGTTAGTTATTATTATTTATTAATATTAATGAAATCAGATTATTTTGGTAGAGTATCAAAATGATCATTCACCCATAGGATGTATTTTTAAATCCATTAAAGGTTTACTTCATTCACTATAAGGGCAGCAGCTTCTTTACTTGGGCTGCAAGCCATAACTTTATTAAAATTAAAAAAATATTTTAAAACTTCCTAAAATCCACACCGAATGAAGCCCCTCCTTAGCCCACAAACATGTCTATAAAAAGATACCTTAAAGCCTCTCAAGAGTCAAAACACATCAAAATTCAACAACTCTCATTATTTTAGCTCTGAAATTCTCGCTAACCTAAGGAAGCAACAAAGAGATAATTAGAAGGTTTGAGCCTCATTTGAACTTCGGACCTGTGGTAATTAAGTGTGTTGTGCAATTTCGGCTGGTCCTTTCTTAGGAATCTGCTTATGTCGTCTCAAGATTTCATTATATTCGGGGATTTGTTTGCCTTATTTTTTCCTTAAAGTTTTGGGTTAGCTTGGTACTGTTCTCTTGTAAGTGAATAAAAGTCTTCTTTTAGTATTTGGTGATATGGTTGATTCTTTGAATTTGCTAGAGAAATATGATATTGCAGGTCCTCATCTAGGGCACAAAAATGACAGACCAGAACTAAAATTCATTAAGGCACAAGTCAATAAATCTATCTCTGCAGATTACAAAACTGATAAAGACCAGAACTGAAACTCATTAGGCCACAAGTCTTGGCACTAAATTAATTGATAAGATTTCAGGAGATAGACTGAAATCAGTAAAAAAAATTCCATGAACAAATTAATGATGTATCTGTGAGAAGATACCATTGTCTAAGTGTATGTACCTGTGTAAAGGTAAGTCTTAGCAATTGTTTATTTTACTCTTATGCTAAGATAGTTGGGCAACATCAGTGATATGAAGGTAAGTCATATTTTTGTATTGTCTAAAATAGCAGCAAAGCTTTTAAGTCTGTGTAGTGTCATGTTTTAGGGGCTAGTGGTTAGGGTTGTTGCAGGTCTGTTCTAGGTCCTTTTTAGGACTGGTTGAGAGCCACATCTAAGTCTGCTTAGGGTTCACCGTAAGGTGTATATTAGGGCATAATTGTTTTTGTTCTTGGTCTCCCTGTCAATATGTGACATGGAATTTCACATTAAGACAATGACAGTAATCTCATTGTGTACAAGTTGAATAAATTCAAGAACCGAAGGTAGTAACCCAATCATTGACTTTGAATTTTACTTTGAGCATCTTGTTGACAAATCTCTCATGACAATTTTGAACCAAAACCAGTGACATAACTCTTGTCTGATATAATGCCTTGACTCCAACTTGACTTAATATGACAAGTGTAGTTGAATAAGGTTGACTGTATATGGCATACATGAATAATGGAAGGACTCTTGCTGTGAACTATATTAAGTAATTAGTTCAAGCGTAATATATATCGCAGCAGCAGTATTTGACTTGACAAAGTGACTGAGATCCACACAAGATAATCTGATCTACAGTAGATAATGGTATGACATTGTTCTTGATTGCCTGAGCACTTGACAGTAACCTGACATAGATTGTGACTTTAGCCTAACAAGTGACATGTTTGGACTTGATGTGACAGAACTTAGTAACACACATTTAATTAAGTGGAACTTGACAGTGATTGTAATATGACTCATTGACACTAAATACAAAAACTTATGACTAAAATAAACTAGGAATGTGTACCAGATGTCTTGTAGTGATGACCTAGAGAGTGTACTATGACACAACTGTGACCTTGCAGGGTAGGAGGTCTTTGAGGGCAATATCGTCTTGTTGTATAGCTTATTGATGTAAAGATGGATAGCAGTGTGTGAACAGTGATTAGCAACAGTGAAAAGACATATGTTTGTAGCTCTATTGATGTAATGATGGATAGCAGCGTATGATCAGTGATTAGCGACAGTGAAAAGACATATGTTGGTAGCTCTCCGTGGACAGAGTTTGAGTGCATTGGTAGCAGGTCATAGGGATGACCTGAGGCATCTTGGAGTATACCATTATCAGATGTTTGGGTTAGCATTCGCAATAGTACAAGCAGTTTGGGTCAGCGATGTGGTTGCCTGCATACGAGCTTTAACGCTCATCCATTTATGTGCAATTGAGCAGTGGCAGTGATCAGCGACAAGAGGTTGTATAGTGGTCGGCTTATGCAGTGGTTTTGACTTGACAGTGTCCGCAGTAAAGCTTGATGTGTAGCATTGTGAAGTGAGTTTGTAGGAACAGTGATCAGCAGCTACCAAGATTCGACATTTATTCTACATCTTTCTTACAGCTATTCTACATTGATTCAAAATACAGTGGATCTAGTGTGAAAATTGTGAAATGTGATCTACCGACTCTTCTGGGTGATTAGATTCACCGTCAGGTTGTACTCTGAGAACACTCCAGGGTGGCAGGGTGGTGCTAGTGCAGGTCGTAGCCTGCATAGGGCGTTCGGGCGTTATTTCAGTTGGGGCTGATAAATTACAAGGTGACGAAGCATCCTTTCCAACAACAGCTGTTGAGGCACTCGTTAGGTTTTGGTCTGACTTACAGGGCGTTGGGGCGTCCTTCCGGTTGCAGCAGGCTATTAGGGTTTAGAAGCATCCTATAGGTTGTAGCATATGAATTAGGGGTTGACATCTCCCTCAGTTGTAGCTGAAACCTTGACGTAATTAATCTTTCTTTTGAAGGAAGAAGAAGACAATTACTAAGAAGCATTCGGTGGTTTTTGGACCGAGGCGGGTTTTCCACCTAAAAATCTCTCTGTCCACTGTTTTATCTTTCTGCATTGTTGCATGGTGTTGTCTATTGTGGATTATTGTTTATGATTATCTGAAGAAGAACAATAATAATAACTGAAGATTAACCAATGCTTTGAAAATGATTAAAAAGTGCTAATTGCTAAGAAATACTGATTCACCCCCCCTCTTAGTGTTTCCAACAATCCAGTCAATAAGCAGCTGCCAATATCAAGGTTTCTGCAACAAGCTCCACATGGAACACCTTAAAACTCTGGAGAATAGAACTAGCTGCTTTTTATAATTAAGAAAAAAGTTCCCCTCTATATTCTGGATTTCTGAGAACCAGATTAGCAAACATTCAAAAAATTAGAATACATTGAGAACATTATTAATAATAAACAGTTCTTGGAAAGTTACTATTGACTCTGCCCGTTAATATTGTTTCTTTTTTCTTCTTTCCAGGGCTTGCACCTTTTAGTCATTTGGTTTGCACAATCTCCATCATCCACCCAGACTTCTTAAAAAACATTATGGTTGTTGTATGCTCAAAACCGATACAAAACCTCAAAACACTAAACAGTTGATTTGAGATTATCGGTAATTAAATGGAAAAGCTTACTCTGAACAAGGTGGGAAGCGAGATGATAGCTTCAAGAGGGCCGTTAGAACCATTGCACAGGTAGTCATGTCTGCTTTCGAACGTTTCAAGATTGTTTCCAGGACATCCACAGCATCTGACTCTGTTACCTGCTTGAAAAAGGATATCCGTCACAAATGCCAGAGAATTGCAGAGAGCTAAACCCAGCATCCAATTTACAAACAAAATTTTGGGCGCAATAATAGATCTGGGTCTGATTTGACTTTGCAGTTCTCCTATGGTTTAACAACTAAAAGTTATCAATAAGGAGGGCATTAAAACGCAGGCATGTAACAAACAAGCATATATTCTACAAGACTTGTGACACATATTAATGCAACACAAATAATACAATAAGTTTAAAATAATTTAAGCTATGTTAAAACAGACGAGTATCCATAAAGCAACTCCTCTCGCATATAGTGATCCAATGTTTAAATCCAAAACGCTGAACAAGAAATCAACTGAATAAATCAATATAAAACTTAAGCAATAAAATTGATCCATATTTACTGTCTGTGTACCCTACAAATTAATTATTTTCTTCAGTTCACAATTTAACGGCTTGATCTATTGTAGATGTGATGAAATGGATGACATCAGATTGATTTAACCATCCTAAATATATATGTTCAGAACATCAAACCAAGCATAAAAAGCCTGTCAATTCTAATAGATTAAACCTGGCCCAGTCAAGCCTTATATCATAGTCACAAAATATTGGTAACAACAAACTGCCAAGAATTTCTTCCCAAGTACAGAGACCTATTGCCCATGCAATATGAAGCTATATTCACCAGGCTTTCATCTATAACATTAATAATCAGATAAGTAAGAGGATCATACAACAGATATCTTTTATCCAACTTTACCTGCTCACCTTCTCAATTTGAGAAAAAACAAAATGGAGACAGCATCATTTATTTAAGTCTGTGACTGTATTATTTAATTTTTTTTATCAACCAGAATGGTAAAATCAGTAACTAGGCAGAATCTCACGCACTCAAAACAGGGTTGAATCCTCCATGCTGCTACTCCAACCCTCAATTTTTACACACAAAGCCCGCAAACATGCATTGGAGTTAATCAGGATTCAAACTGAGGTCGGTAGTACTAACACCATTAGTCACAACCACTTGGTCTAGCCCTAATGGGCTTGTATGACTCAATTATTAGTTTGTATCAGTGTTGATAATATCGGTATCGGCAAAATATTGGCGAGGGTCCAAAAAACATCTTATCGGCAACAACGGCAAAAATATCGGCAAATATCGGCAAGCATAAAAAATCAATTTTTTAAACATAACTGATATTTTCAAAATATGGCAATATTTTGCCGATATTTTCAAAATATCGTGATATTTTGCCGATATTTGCCGATATCTTGAAAATATCGTGATATTTTCTAGACGATATATCGTTTTGCCGAAAATATTGCAATATTTTCGAATATCGCCGATATTATCAACACTGGTTTGTATACAATCATTAATTATTTTTTCAATAGTTAGATTTTCCGTCCATTAATATTATAAAAAGCTCGATTTATGTGAAAAGCATCACAAAGAACAAGATAGTAAAAAGTCTCAAAGTAATTATTTCTTTTTTAAAATATCAATAGAATGCCTAGAAATCCAATGAACTGGGTTTATCTCGGGTGGTTGGGAGGAAGAAGGTTATCCTCCCCACCCACGGTCCAATTCCCACAAGTGACATGATGAGCTTTGTAAGTTTGTTGTAATGGCTTCGAGCCTTGTTGTTGAGTCTAAGCAGTCCCTCAAGAACCAAATCATGTATATTCCTCATATAGAATATGAAAATATTTCTCATGGAGAAAAAAATGCCTAGAGATCCAAGCCCTAATAATCTAAAACGAAGGAAAAACATCCAATCTATACAAATAATGACACTGTAATTCATCAATTTAAAAATCGAGAGGCTTGAAACAGTATGAATGACATTCACATCTTTCAATTATGTATCAGGGTATTCTTCAAGAATTTTTATCATTTATGTTACCTACTTAAACATTATCTTAACATGGGTGTTCCTCAAGTGCACCCTTACTACACAAGTGGGTATTATCCTTGCAATTAGGCCAGGGCAAACACCCTTGGGTGTCCTAGATTCCATACTGAGGATGTGCTACACACCTTTGGTTCTAGATGCAGACACTGCAAAACCATTTTTTCTCAACTTAACATGTAATAACTAAAAAGTGAACATGTTAATTGGTTTGCAACAATAACACAACTACCACAATATCAACTGTAAATCTGTGTTCCTTTTTCTCTTTGTATGATTATCAAAAACAACCAGCATTTTTGCTCGCCATTTCTAATCCGTAAACTGTTGTGGATATTTCACTGGATAGTTCTTCACAACAAATCTGATAAATCTATACTTAAAAATCCGAAAATATACACTATTAGAGTTTATTCCTCTTCAGATTTCTACATTTGTAGATTATTGTTTATTGCATATGCATGCAAATTAAAATTTATGCAAAACATAAGGAACAATGAAATAAAAACTCACAACCACATTTGACACAAAATATCATGGGAAACCCTTTCAAGAGAAAACCCAGTTGGGAGGTGAGGCCACTCTACTCTCTTTCTTTGAATAGAAAATAGGTGCGAGTACAAAGCACTTAGAAGTAAGCCCTATGGCCCGTGGGATACTACAGGAAACAAATCCTATTTGTGTTCTCTTTCCCCGTCACTCTTGGCTACGTTGCTTGTCTATCGAACAAAATGCACTTGAAAATAATGGAAACCCTTCTCCTCCTACTGGTTCGGATATAACAAAGTTTGGTAGCCTACTACAGGTTAGGTTTGACTACCTCAACTCTTCACCAGAGTTTGAGTATGGACTCTTCTAGGGTCTTCTTCATCATGATCATATGGTTGTTGGAAATACTGACGGGGGGTGAATCAGTGTTTCTTAAATTTCAACAGTTTAAGTATCAAAACAATCAACCAATAACTTCACATCAAATGAACACAAGATATATATGTACAATATTTTATATTACAAGGGAAGCTACAACTTCCAATTTACCAACTTCAGCCGAAAGGGTTGCAACCCCAAGATTTACTAGCTTGCACTAGGAGGCGACAACCTCCTGAAGGAAGGTACAACTTCCTTTCCTAGCACCAACCAGACACCCTATACAATAAAAGGTAAAACAAAATCTTCTTGGACTCCCGTACCAAGGACAATGGCCCAATTACAACACCATTCAGACCCTCAAATCATCAATGCAAGTGCCCCTATACTACCTTTGATTTTCCTCATAAGTTCTTCAAGGTTAGCTCAAAACTCTACTCCACAACTTCACTAGAGCTTTGCTTCAAGACATCCACCAATATTTGCTTCTCCAGCGGTTGCTTAAGACTTCAAAGACTGATCCAAAGATTTGCTTCAAAACAAGTGACAAAGTTTGCTCCAAAAGAGTACTGCTACAAACATCAAAGTCTATATCAAAGTCTGCTTCAGATCATCATAGGTCTACCACAAGTCTATTGTCAAGGTCTACTTGAAATTTGCTCTCAAGATCTACTTCAAATCTTGGCCCAAAACTTCTACAAAAGTTGCTTTAGAATTTCTTCAAGACAAGTGTCAAGGACTGTCCTAGAACATGTACAAGAGAGGCACGAAGGGTCTACTTTCTACAAAATTATCTTTAAGATAACCTCCAGATATATATTCAGATGTGCCCTAACCAAGGCTGAAAACTTCCCTAGATCTTGACCTTAGAGGTAGCTTGAATTAAGCCTTAGATAGCCCAAGTTTTAGGTCTCAGATAAAATTGATGAGGGATCCAAAAGAGGTTCTTTTTTGTTTGTTGAAATTCTAGCGTTCTATGATGTAACAATCACGTATTACAAACTCCTTTATGTTGCAATATTAGATAAGAAATTGTAGATAGAACATAAATCAAATGCACAATAGAAGACAGCCAAGAACAAAATGAGACAAAGCATTTAGGTCCAATGACCAGGGAAAAACCCACAAGGGGAAAACCAAACCAGATTCTTCCTCTATTAGAAATCAATTGTTCAACAAAGATACAGAGTACAATGAGAGTAAGTTAATCATTAATTATGATTATTATTTACATTACTTTTTATTATTTTTCTATAGATTATATTCATAACAATGAGAGTGTAAGAGAACATTATTGAGAGTCATGATTGAATGACTTGAATTTATTTTTAATAATAATATAATAGTATCATGAAAAGATTAATAATAATAATGATAATATTGATGATTAAGTCGAAATTGAACTACTAGGATTGATTGATGATTGGAAGGGATTTCCCATCAACAATACTTGATTACCACTTGATGCAAGGTGATTTACTATTTTTGGAAAGTCATAATTGAGACTTTATATTTTTAGATTTTCTACTTTTAGAAATTCATCCCTGAGCTAGGGAGGAATTTCTTTCTACAACAAAAGATTTATGCTTCCTCTATTCATCTTTGTTCATCTCTGCTTTGTATCATCTGGAACAATGATGTCTCACTCTAATGAAGAAGAATCATCATAGGGCAGATTCATCTATCACCCTATATTCACTTGGAGGGATTTCCACTTGCCAACATTTGACAAGGATCATGCACAACCAAGTCTCATCTTTGCTTGGGGGGATAACCCACTCGAGAAGGATCTCACACAACCAAGTCACATCTCTACTTGGGGGGATAACCCACTTGTTAAGGATCTCGCAAAACCAAGTCACATCTCTGCTTGGGGGATAACCCACTTGACAAGGATCTCACACAACCAAGTCTCATCTCTGCTTGGGGGGTCCACTCAAAACATAACAAGGATCTCGCACAATCAAGTCTCATTTCTGCTAAGGGGGATCCACTTGTCAACACATGAAAAGGATCTCGTACAACCAACGATCATCATCCATGACCACCCTCTCTAAGAAGGGTCACATCCATCAGTCCACATTACTCTCTAAAACCATGAACTTCCCTTTTTCAAAAAGGCTTGGTAAGAATATTGGCGATCTGGTCATCAATCGCTGTATGATGGAGTCTTATTGCTCCTCTTTGCACCATATCCCAGATATGGTGATATTTGATCTCACTGTGCTTGGACTTGTCATGGAACACGGGATTTTCTGCAAGTCAAATCCCAGTCTTATTGTCACAGTAAGATATTGTCGTATCTAGCACATGCTCAAACAGCTCTCCAACTATTCTCCTTAGCCATACTGCCTCACAGTGAACCATGCTAGCAGCAATGTACTCATCTTCAGTCGTGCTAAGGGTTATAGACTTTTGTTTTCTGCTCATCCAAAATATCGTGGCAGATCCTAAGCTAGAGCAACACCCAAATGCGCCTTTTCTGTCAGTAGAGTTACCAACCCATTCAACATCAAAGTACTCAAGAAGTCTTACATCTACAGCAGTATATTTCAATCTAAGTTGCACGAAACATTGAAACATTTTGGAGTTTCCAAAACAAATACGTTTAGAAATGTCACCTCCCAAAAACAGAAACATCAGACGAAACATCATATATGTAAATATATATATATGAGTGAAGAACACATTACCTTGCAAGAAAAAAGGAATAACACCCATAGATGACAATTTGGAAGGAAAAACAAGCCTATATTAACTCTCATAGATGATTACATGATAGTCGAGTTTCAACGTGTTTCGGCCAAGTTTCGCAGTTTCGGGTACGGCCCGAAACATCAGGTTCTTAGAAGTTTCATGCAACATAGATTTCAATCCAAGATTAATGGTCCCATGCAAACATCTCAGCACATGCTTTGTAGCAATCTAGTGTGCATGAGATGGTTTAACCATATATTGGCTATTGACCGCAAAACATATGTCCAATCTAGTATTCACTAAGAAAACTAGTGCCCCAATCAGTTGTCAATACTTAGAAGGATTTTCCAAATCGAGACTTGCAGCTTCACCACATATCTTCTTGAAGTTCATCTCCATTGGAGTATTCATGGATTTACATTATGTCATACCAAATCCTTCTAGCAGCTTGACAACATAGGTTGATTTTTGGTGTCCAACTCTTCGGTCTCGAAGTTTTTCGAGTGTTGTCGTTGTGTTCGGGGAGGAAACGGTGGACGCTTTCCTCGCTCTAAACGACAATGGCACAGGTTTCATAATAGCATTGTTGTCTCCTTATCCTCAAGTGCAGGTTTCGGCTCTTGAAGTTATGGCATCAATAGATTGAGATTACAATGATAGGATTGGTGGTCAGCCCCTGGTTTGTCAACTCACGACCCTGCTCTCGTCAAAGCGTGTCAAGGTCCAGAGGCGCTATGATTGCCATCATGGGCATGTGTAACGACCAAAAGTCATATATGCAGCGGAAATATTAAAATACTTCATAGACAAAGACATCCATTGTAGGACAGTAATTGTAAATTGTATAGTGTATAAAAAAATTCATGTAGGATGATTACAAATGAGAATGAGGGTCCTATATATATAGCCAAGTAAGTATCCTTTCATGAACAAGCATGTCTTTAAGACATGCCTTTTCATTATTAACTAATTAACCATTAGTTAATTTACTTATTATTTATTATTATATTTATATTATTATGATTATTATTTATTATCTATTTTTATCTTCTTTTACATAATTTATGTTCATAACATTGCCTTCTCCTTCGAAAAGCTTTGTCCTCAAAGCTTGTTGATGAAAGGACTTGAACTCTTTTATGCTGTGAATGTATTCTCTTCTCGATACAGTCATCTTTGCTAATACAAGTTGATATATAAAATTGTCGTACTGAAAACAGATCGGACCATCCTAGATTTATCTTCTATGGAATCAACTTTTGTGATGAATCGTTATCATGGGACTAGATTTTGCAAACTTTAGTATTCCTGGAAACATAAACTCGTCGTTTATTTTCTGAGTGACACTGGTATGTAGATTGATGAGAAAGTCTGCTCTTGTGATTCAGATGTCGATACATAGTTCTTTTGGTTGCACTTCCCCTTATCATGTTAGTGGTTGATTCTTGATTTTCTTCAAGTGTTGTTGTTGTTGAGTTGGCGACTAAATCATCACTTGGAATGTTCGTCATTTGCATGACAACCTTTGAGTACGTCTTTACTTCAATATTATTTGGATTTGTTTGAACTGTGAGATTAGTGGAATCGATGTTTGTTTCTTCTTCCCCAGTTTGGACTACTGCATCTCGCGATTTTGGTGCTTCTTTTGCGACAATTTCTTCGAAACTATTTGTCAATGATTTCTTATCGTCCTTAAGTTTTTTAATCTGTTTTATCAGATTTTGGTTATGATTTTTGAAACATAAGCATTCCTCATTTTCTGAGTCAACTTTATTTTGGCCTTCAAGCTTCTCGACTTTTAAACACTTGATTTGTTCTAATAATTTTTTGTTAAAGTCTATTAAGCATAAATTATCCTCTTCTTTCTTTGATAGACTTTCGTTGAATTTTTTGTCAAAAAAAAAAAAATTGTTGTTCTAACTTGTGCTTCTTAGCTTTACATTTTCTCATTTGCATAAGTAGTTTTTGATTATGCTCCTTCAAACATGAATTTTCTTTATTTTTGTTGGATATGACTTCTTCAAGTTCTTTTTGCTTCCTTGATACTGTTTCTAGAATCTCTTGAAACATTAGCTTCAAAATATCCTTAAGATCTTTTGATGAAAAGCATTATCAATTCTGATTTCGTCGTCATGTCTTGGAACATCACCATCTTCCTCTTGTAAGGGAACATCTAGGAAAAAAATTTGTGTTTAAAATGAAAGTACCTAATTCTTTGAACCAAAGTCGACCGTGAATTATCTCAACCTCTTCGTCAAGCATAGTAACGACACTAAATTGAGATATGTACTCATAATGATCAATTGTCACTTGTAAATCATTAATTTCATATTCTTTTTTGTCAAAAATATTTGTTCTTTCTCCTATGTTTGACTCTGGAATTAATAGTTGATTTGTCAGATTAACATTGATGTAATTTTCCTCGTGACTTGTACTAATAGCGATATTAACCTTTTTCCCTTGGATAGTCCCTCTTAATGTAATTAACTTGTTATGTGTGATTAAAACACCCTTATAGGAAAATCGTCCTTCCTTCATCATTTTAGAATTAGGCTCCATTTGCCTTTTCCTTCAAAAATGGACTTTTCTAAAATAAGTGCCCTTTTATTTGATAAACTTGAACACCTTTATAAATTCCTTTAACTTTTATTTTCCTCAATTATATATTTTTTCCCGCTTTAAATTAAGTTAATATAACTCCACTATATTTAAATAAACTGCACCTTATATTTATTATAATGCTTTTAAAAAAGTATTTTTCCTTTGTTATAACGTGTAATCCTTATGTCTCTTTATAGTTCTAGATTTAACCCTTTATATACTTTAATATATGGATCTTTTAAGTAACCTTCTATAATAATACCGGCTTTGTACTTACATATATTTTCAATAATTTTATGACTTAAACTTCTCTTTACATCTCCCTTTATTTATAATCTTTTCTTTTTCTTTTTGAAAAGTTACCACCCTAGTGAAACGTGGCTATTCACCTCTTTGGGGTATAATATAAAATATATGTCCACTTATGTGCTTTTGACTCAGTTAATTTTCTCTACGTAAAACGTAAAACTTACCATTCACAGAAAGAGTTTTTGTATTCCTTTTGTGTTTCTTTTACCTTGAAAATACCATGAACAATTACCATGGGTTGCTAAAACCACGGGCTTGTAAACCACTTAATGAAGAATCAAGATAATATTATCTACTCTTCCTTCTCTTACGTATAGTTTTAAAAATATTTGGAAAGATTCTCTCTTAACTTTATCATGCACATTTTATCAATAATGTAGAACCTTTATATAAATTAATGTTCTCCTTCAAAATTTACATAATGTAATGACCAAAAGTCGTATACGCAACGTAAATATTAAAATACTTCGTAGACAAAGACATCCATTGTAGGACATTAATTGTAAATTGTATATTGTATAAAGAATTGATGTAAGGATGACTACAAATGAGAATGAGGGTCCTGTATATATAGCCAGGTAAGTACCCTTTCACGAATAGGCATGTCTCTAAGACATGCCTTTTAATTATTAACTAACTAACCATTAGTTAATTTACTTATTATTTATTATTATATTTATATTATTATGATTATTATTTATTACCTACTTTTATCTATTTTTACATAATTTATGTTCATAACAACATGTTCAAAAGCTCAAATAGTTATCACCTACGAGGTTATGACAATCTATCATGTACTATAGTTCCCTTATCTAAAGCACTAGGCACACTAATAAATCGGATTCACGAGTGTTCTCGGATTTATCCTGCCTTTGAGAATGATAGGATTAATGAAGAGTATGGCGAGCAATGCATGGCCCTAGAAAAAGTTCTAAAAGTTTTGTGTTGGTTTTGCGTGAAATATGGACTCATCGCGGTTCTCAAATTGTGTAGCGAAAAATGTCAAGTCACTGAAGTTGTTCCCCTTCCAGTGAAATCTGAGCAAGCGCAAGAATTTGAGGTCGGCCATTTAAGCCAAACATGAACAACATTGAAGGGACACGACCATACAATTCACATTCTTAAAAACAAATTTAATTAAGTGAATCAAAAATAAAAATAAAAATAAAAAGGGATTAATCAATTAAGAAATCATAAAGTGACTTATGAAATTATAATAAGGTTACTTTATCAAATTATAAAGTCACTTTATTTATTAATTTTATAAAGTTACTTTTCTTAATAACATTATATACATATATATATATAACAAAAAAATGACAAATTAATGGATAATCCTCGATTCCAATATAGTATTACCGACGAATTACACATGTCAAAGTGTCTTACGCAGCAACAAGAGAATTGTTTTTCATCATGCTTTGAGGACAAAGCATCTCTAAGAGGGTGGCAATGTTAAGAACAAAATAATTCATAAAATATTAGTTAAATAAATAATAATAAAAGAATTAATTATTAACTGTTATTAGTTATGAAAGGTTAAAGGGTCAAATGACATGACCATTCACCTTTGCGGCCAATCAATGCCTCTATAGGCAATCGTCACGAATACAATATACCATCATTCATTCTATCAACTGATCAATATATATTATTTACTATACAATTGTGTATTCTACATTGTAAGTACAAACAAGTTACAGTATTTGTTTACTATATAGAACTCGTCAATTTCTCACTTTCTGGCTGAACTATCTGCTTGTATATTATACATTGGAAATATTGAGAAGGGGGTTGAACCAGTGTTTCATTATTTTTAACTATTTTTATCTTTTAAAACATTTGATACACATAAATAATGAAACACAAATCTTCATAAGAAACACATATAATTTTTCTTTGTAAATATTTTGTAAACTTCCTTGTACAAAGTAAGCACCAACTTACAACTTTCATAGGCACCACCCTACAGGAGATTTAATTCCTCTAGTTCAACACCAACCTACATGAGCCACCAATCCTCCAGGTGATCACCAACTCAACAAACTATAGGCACAAGTTGTTCCTTGAGAGGTCTTCCCACTCGGCACTTCAAATTCCTCAATTCTTGTTGTTCGTTGTTCAACTGTCACTACTTAGGCTCATTCTATGTTCAAAGAGAAGGTTTGCGCACTTGGCAACTTGTAATCAGCACTATAGATTTCCTTCCACTACATAGGGCTTTTTAAAACACATGGAACCAAACAAGGTTTTACAACCTTGAAGGTATGCTTCTTGCGACCTATTAACCTTTCCACTAGACACTCACCTTAGCCATCACACAAGAATCACAATAGTTGTCCACGATAACCATGTTCTTACTACCCCCTATCCACAATAGGGCTTAGTCCTATCATCACCTTAACATCAAAACTACTTTAACTAATAGCTCCCTTAACACTGCCTTACCCAACCAAACTCGACGACCAAACATCCTTGTAACAATTCTCTAATAGAGCTCAGCCACCTCAAAAATCAAACCAAAACTTGGTCTATAGCAGGACTACAACTTCGCCATAGACCAAACTTCAACTCGGCCTTCAAAACAATAGAAACCAACCTTCAAACCACACTTGAACTCGGCCTTCACAAGACCAAAACTTGGCTCTCAAACCAGACCTGAATTTGTCGTCCAAAACTCCAAGACTCAACCTTCAAACACCAAAATTTGGCCCCCAAAAGAGACCTAAAACTTGGCCTCAACAAGACTGAAGTCCAGCGTCCAACTCGCCTTCAAGAGGGTTGAAACTCAACCTCTAGAACAACTTTGCAAATCGCCTTCTAACTAGGACCCAAAACATTCACAAAGAGTGCCAAAAACCCTTCCCACAGAAAACCTCTCCAACTATGTTTCACTCTGCTTTGTTCATGAGTATGAACCTCAAAATTGCTCCTTTACTTACTTAGACAGACCTAGATTGGCTTGAGCGAGTGACTAGAAATGCTCCTTCTCACACCTATTTATAGTGCTTTGGGGTCTAGACTGGGCCGACTTGTCAACCGGCTAGGCTTACTTGTGCCACTAGAAAAATGTATGATGAATATTCGAAAAATCATTTCTCCTCAACCTTGAGGAACTAGAGGGAGTGCCTTATACCATTGGAAAGGTTTCGAAATTGCTTTCCGTCCATATATTTTATGTTGCCATTTGAGCTAGATAATTGGAGTAAAAATGCATTCAATACAGGGTATCTAAATGGGGCATCAGAAATCCAAAAATGTCTTCCTATGTCTGCAATTGAATGTTGCCTCGCTACTATTGCTTTCAATGTTTTTTTAGTTGCAACTTGGTTGCAGGATAGAGTGCAACACCCTTGAGTTGTGAAAACTCATCTTTTGTGAACCAAAGTGAATTTCCAAATGTAGAGGGTAGCATATCTAGATATCTATCATCAACATCTCCTTCTTCAAATGGCTTTCCATGTTCTGGTCCTAGATAAGGATCTTGTAGTACAAAGTGGAGCCTATTGCACAAAACCTAGCAGGTCTTGGAGAGGGAAACCCTACAAGGTATAAACTAGACAATGGGACAACAATGGGGAAGAGGCCCAATGTTACCTCAGCCAAAACTCCCTACTCTTTCACTATGATATTGATATGTGTGTTGTTTCATCATATTTTGTGCTATAACAAGTAGTCCTTCAATAGTTTGAGATCCTCTTGTTGGTGCCCTATGTGGCCCTCTACTGCTTGATCCTTTACGAGTTGTTTCAAGTGCGATGTGATGGAGGGAGGATGATATCTATAAAGTATTGTAAATGAGGACATATTTCAGTTTTATCAAGTATGGAAGGATGTGTTACACCACCATTCTGTCAAGGGATACCAGTTAAACCATTGTGTTTGTTTATCAAATTCAAAGCAACATAATTCAACATTATGTAATTCAATACAAAACTTTCTAGTGAAAATTGGATCTATGTCACTTACAATCTAGCAGGTCTAGTTCAAAGCCTCAATAGGCAACATATATCTTGAGGCAAAAAGAGATCAACCATCAATGTCACCTAAATGACTTCTCTCCAACGATTTAGTGGTGGATGTTATCCCCTAAGAGGAGGCTTCCCTACAAAAGATCACCATCATGATATTCAATTAAGAAGGGTTCAATGGTGATGTAAGGTCTAATTAATTGAAAGAAAAGGTATTGACCAAGCCTTGAAAGATTCAAATAAGAGTTGCCTAAAGTTCAAGAACACTTATCTAAAACCTTTATAATTTAGAAAAAATTTGTTATAAGATCGGGTTTGTATTATATGTAGATTTAGGCGACACAATGGCATATACTAGCTGGAAAAAATAGCCTATGAACAATAGTACCAACAAATGAGAAAACATTATGAAAGAGGCAAGCTAGGTTTAAGTAAACAATGGTTTTTAATGGCTAAAATGACATATGACAGCAACTAAAATCAATAAGTCAACCCTTATTTCGAGGTGAAAGCATGCAATTTATCCTAGATTTTGCCTTTTTATATTTATTAAATGCAATCCCTTTCAATAGGTTAACTATGCAATAAATTGCTATTAAATGCAAAATTAAGCTAACCCTAACCTTAGTTACCATAAAATTAAGAGAAAAAGGAGAAATTTAAAATGATCACCAAAAGCTAGTGTAGTGCCTTCTCTCAATTGGGCAATGGAGTCAATGTTGGCAAAGTCAAAGATAGAGGATCCTAGCTGAGGTAGGTGGAGGACCAAAATGCCTCTCTTAACAACCTAACAACTTTCTCTAGGTGGAGATTTAAGATCAAAGGAGGCATACGCATTGTTTCTTTGATGGATCCTTGAAAGACTAATTTTGTAAACCCCATGACTTTTGGAAAAGGCGCTAGCCACGTGATCATGATGAAGAAGACTATAGAAGAGTCCATACTATAACTTTGGTTAAGAGTTGAGGTAATCAAACCTAACCACTAGTAAGCTATCAAGTTGTGTTATAACTAAGCCACTAGGAGGAAAAGGGATAGGGAGAGGGCACACAAAGAGTACTTGTGCATTGTTAGTAGTCCACGGGCCACAGACCATACTTCTTTGTACTCGCAGTTATTTTCTATTGAGAGAGAGTGCAGAGCGGCCTCACCTTCTTGCTGGGTTTTCTCCCGAAAGGGTTTCCCAAGACATATCTTGTGTCAAATGTGGTTTTGTGAGTTCTAATTTTGTCATTTTCTATTTTCCGCATAAATTTTAATTTGCATTCATAACAATGAACAATAATCAACAGATCCTAAAATATTAGGAGGAATAAATCGCAATATTGTAGATTTTTGGATTTTTAAGTGTGTGTGTGTGTGTGTCTATATATATCTATATATATATATATATATATATATGTTGTGATGAACTGTCTAGTTGAATATCCATGGTAGTTTATGTATCATATTAATATCAAAGGAGATTTCTTCGCTAATATTGTGGGGATTTGTAGGGGATCTAGATCAGCTAAGTCAAAAGTCAGAAAGCCCTAGTCATGGTCGATAAACCTATGAATGTCCCTCATGAGTCTGTAGAGGAGTTGTTTTTGTGGCTAAAAGCACAAGTTGCACATATAATCGTAATGTGAAACTCCTCATGTCGGCCTTGAGCAATAAGCTTGGGTTGTTTGGAGAAGATGGGGGTTCTAACATAGAGGACCAGTTAGTGGGGAGATCAGGAGATCAGGAAGAAACAAAGAACGAGCCAAAGAAAGGACTCGAAAGTGATCAACCTAGTTCAAGTGCCATGAACCATTCACAATCCCTGTTCAAAATGGAAGCGAGGGTTGATATCTAGTCATGCCAAGATGAGATTGATGCTTTGAAGCTAAATTATTGGTTGCAACAATCAGAAGTGTATTTTAGTGTTCATCATATAAAGGAAGAGGGCCATGCCTTGACCTTGTGGGAAAGCCATTTGAAGACCTTGAGGATGGAGGGAGATCCTCCAGTGACTAAGTGGGAGGACTTTAAAACCCTCAAAAACTCACAATTTTACCCGATTGGGTATATAGAGGACAAGTGGATCCGGTGGCACTACTTTAGGCAAAATTAGTGGCACAGTCTACAAGAGCGCATCACAAAATTTAGAAATATGACCATAATGTTGGGTATCTCATCAAAGAACCCACATGTGCTCAAGTATCTTGGGGGTCTACATATCCATTTGTGAAGGAAACTGATGTTGTTCAAGCCTATATCGATACAGGTATAGTACCTAGAGAACATAGTCCTGAAGAAAGGAAAATCAAGTGGATCAAAGCAAGAGCAATAGTATGCTTCTAAGGAGGGGAAGAAGTAGAAAGGGGGAAAAGATAAACAGATGGCGTCCACAACATACAAGTGCAAAGATTCCAAGAAGCACTGCAACCTTTGCAACATTGACAGCCATACAGAAGAGAAGTGTTGAAAGTTGCATCCATAGCTTAACATGAAGAACAAAAAGAAAGACAATAACAACAAGAATCTCATGGCCATCAATTCTAGCAACTGAGTTGAAAGTTGCTTAGACGTGGATGAGAAGATCGTTTGTATGTCAGTGTGGAAGGAGGTGAATCTAGTAGCCTTCAACAATATGAAGAGAAAGAAATGACCAAACTCTTCCACATAAAGATACAGGTCAAGAAGATTGACTCAAGATTGTAGGTGAATATCATTGCAGCAGAGTTGGTCAATAAATTGGGATTGGAACTTCCCGATCATCCGAGCCCATATCCACTGGGATGGGTAAGTAAGGATATACAGTTGAATGTAACAAAATATAGCAATATTAGGTTTTCTATTAGTGATGATTTTATTGATGAAGTAGAACTACATGAAGTTCTTGTTAACGTATGTGGGGTGGTGTTTGGAAGTCCCTATATGTATGTATGTGAAACACAACCTTCATACAAAACCAATACTGACTTGTCAAGTATGGAAAATCGTTCAGCATCAATGACACAAAGGAAAGTCAAAATTGTCATTGGTAAGTGCCAACCAATCCAAGAAACTGACCAATTCTAGCAAGAATTATGTTTTATTGTTTTTAACAGAAAATCAATATGTAGAAGAGTTAGTAAAAAAAAAGGCATCACTGGAGGGGTGTACTAAGAAATAGAAACAACAACTAGAAGAGTTGCTACAGGCATACATGTATACATTCTAGGAGCCTAAACGGCTATCATCTAAGAGGGAAGTGGAACATGATATCTAGCTATTACCATATTTCCCATTGCCAAACATTGGGTTGTATAGGTAGTACGTTATAAAAGAAAGTGAGGTGAGGAAACAATTGCAACAATTACTAGAACATGGTGTCATTCGACCGAGTACATAACCATGTGGGTCATCCATCATCATAGTGCCAAAATAGGATGGGGCATGGCAGATATGTATAAATTACACAGTGTTGAACAGAATCACGCTCAAGAATAAGTACCCCCTACCCAGGATAGATGAGATACTAGATTACTTGTAGCAAATGAAATATTTCACCAAGTTGGATTTAAAGGCAAGATATGACTGGGTTCAAGTCAAACAAGAAGATACCTAGAAATCCGCCTTCAAGGCTAGGCAAGGTTTGTATGAGTGGTTAGTCATGCCATTTGTCCTATGTAATGCACCACTTATGTTTATGGCGTTAATGAATGATATAGTGGTGTATAATGCTACCTAGGAGGAACACATCTCACATTTGACACAGGTGCTAGATACATTAAAGAAGCACCAATTGCTAACAAATTTCAAAAAGTGTGAGTTTGCACAACAACCTTTGGTGTATCTAGGGTATGTGATAGGTGGAGAAGAGCCAAAGCATAATATTATGAGCAGTGATTGTGATAAGTAGTTCCTAAGGGTGATCATTAATTCCACCATTGTTGTTTTAGAGGGAGGGTGATCATTCATTCCGCCATTGTGCTTTGGGAGGGAAAGCCCCACACTTCTGGATTAACTTATTTTCCTTCTCCTACAGCTTCCTCTTACCTCACATGAAAATCATATTTTCCCACCTCCCACCCACTTCATCCTCTATATGATTGTGTCTGCATTCACGTTGGATTTTGCCACACAAGTAATCATATAGGCAGGCATGTGTATATTGATTTTATGATATGTTGGTTGCACTGGCTTTATGATTACACTTAGCTTGACATTGTATTACAAGAATTTTAGAGTAGGATGCATCGCATGATGATTTTTGCATTAGAACTAATTGCATATGATATTTATCATGACAGACTAGTTGCATTTAGATTTAAAGACTGCATTTGAAAGTTTATGTGTCGATTTTATGTGTCTAATCCAAGCATGTGCGACATGAGACGATGTGAAAGCATGTTGCCCCGTGTTTTTCATCTATTATATGTGCAGGTAACAGGTTTGCGATAACCAAGAGATTGTTGGAGTTCTCATGACCTCCCGTTCGAGTAGCTTCGTCCACTTTTTCAAGAGATCACGTCCCAATTGGAGTTGGATGTTACCCACCATTTTGTCGGTGATATCCCTAGAAGAAAGCTTTCTCTGAGATGGTCCTCAGTCAACAGCCCCTTGCAGCAACCAACTAGCTCGTTGTGCCATTTCTCCGCCACTTGAGCCAACCATGTGGTCCCTGACCCATCTGCGATGATCGTATATTTGAAGGTGGGCCTCCCGAACCTAAAGGTATGCCTTGTCAATTGGTAATTGAGTATTGTAGTTTACTTATTATGGATGCTTTTGGGCATGGATTAATAGGGGGATTCGGCGGAAAGAGTGGGCTAGTTTTGTTCTCTTGTCCCCCAAACCTCTTTTGGATGTTAAACTTGGACCCTAGTCTTGTGGGATCTCTTTCACTAACATTTGGGCTTTAAGGATAGTACTACATGGGAGACCATGATTTTGATTGCATGGTCCTGCTCCCTCATCCACATATACTCTCCCCTTCCACTCATTATAACCCCATTCATCATTTCTCCCACCTAGGTCTACATTCCTCCACTGGGTCCACATAGGGTTAGCCTTCCCCCTCTCCTTGCCCACACCTTGGGTCGGGCCTAGAATGGTGCCCCAGAGGTTGATGCAGTTGAAAAGAAAAGTAAAAGCATAATTGGTCACATTCAACAGGAAAATGTACCACAAAATGTAAAAGATGGTCGAGGCAAACACATTTAGCATGTGGGCAAAAGCCAATACATGAGCTCTACCACATTATCATGGCCATCACCTTGGTTCCTATAGACCCTAGATGATCCTCCTTTATCATTCAAGAACCCGTGATTGTCCCAACCCCCGGTGGGCAATGAACTGCCCTACCTTAAAGGGGGGTATCCATTGTTATACCTTACACATCATGCTCTTACCCCTTGAACCCCGAGCAGTTAATTAAAGAAAAACCATAAAAGGCAAAAGACATATAAAGAAGGGTGGAAAAATCAAGGTCGGGGCATCTCATGCACCATGATTGCTCCCTCCTATACATTATATACTAGCTACCCTTGTACTCCAACATGTGGCCCAGGGTTGCCCCTTTCATTCCCTACTCCATTCATCTCTTTATCACATGCCAGCACCCTTTCAAGGATGTACTTTGGACATATTATCCCCTTTAAAGGTAAAAACCACCTAATAGAATACTTGGCTAACCCCATTTGGAGCTCGGAGATATTAGCATGTGCCAAAGCCCACTATGGAAGGGCATGCCATTATGAAGTGCCCACCTGTTGTCCATGGTTTGTAAGCTCTTTAACTCAATTTCCTTAAATGGTCTCCTTGGAGACCCATGAGATTACTTATGTGCCCTCACATCCATTGGGAGCACCACAGATTTATTATTTAGAGAACAAGGGGCTAACCCCTTGTCCACTAATTTTGGGAGTCCTGTTCATCATTATGGCACTAATGGACTTCATCAGGTTTCTTAGAAGGCCCAACGACATGTATTATTGATCATTCGACCTCTTGAGAGGCTTATTCTTTTGTTTATGAGCTAGTTTGGTGGGCTTGTCACCCAAAGTTTGTTGTTTTGCGCATTATTATTTTATTTCAGGGGCTAATGTAGGCCCAAGTAGCTAAATCAAACTCATTAGAAGTGTATAAATAGAAGTGATGAGGATTAATTTTAGCATCATCACTTGGATTGGACTTGTATCTCCCTTTAAAATTTCGCTATCCTTCTTGGAGGACGAATTTTGGAGCATGGAATGAATTTTGATGTTTGCATTATTTTCTCTTGTCTTGGAGCTTCTCGATTGGAAAATTCTTGATGGTTGGATATACTCTTAATACATTTAAGTACAATTTAATGTTAATTTCTTTTCTATTCTTGTCACATACATTGTTGTTGGGATTTCACTATACTAGGGCTAATTTACTACACCCATTTATACGAAGTTGTGGAAATTCGGTTTCTAGATAGTGATGCTTCATGTATGGGTCATGTATTATGAATGAATGTTCCTAGAGATGCTTCTTCATTGAAATTCATCTTAATAAACCATCAATTTTGCAAAACGAAGTATAAAGTTTTCGAAGTTGCTTTTGTTGTTGCCCTAATGCTATGCGAAGTTGTCTTTGAGGCCTCCTTGACATAGAAAATTCAATGTCCATAGTCATAATTACTCTTGACTCCAAATCTCCCCAAAGGATTAGGCACTAGTCCACCATAAGGTGATTACCTTAAACCTATCTTCCTTCTACCCTCTCCTCTTTTCTAGGTCTAGTCCTCTAGGTCACCTAGGGCATCAATTATCTCACAATCTAGCCATCCAAATACTTGGAATTTTGGTCCACAACTGCGTTTGTGTGTCCTCAAGAAGCCCTCCAAATTTCATGAGATTCCAATGGTGGGATCTTGAGAAATCGCAAGCCCTAGTCCGAAGACCAATTCTTGCTCTTGCTTTCCCTTAGGATAGAAACCTAATTGGGATCCTTGCATTACCTTTCATTGAAAATTAATTCCTTGATCCCTTTCCCCTCCCTAATTAGGTCAAGCATATCATTGGATGCTAGATGCTATCCCCTTAACCGAGCCTCGCATCCACTTGGTCTTGTGTGGTCCCATGCATTATCAAGGTTAAATCTTCAAAGATCACCTGGAACATAAGTTTCCACAAGAATTCTAGGGCTTAGAGATCTCCTTTATAAGACACATACTCAAAACCTATGTTGCAGGAAACACGGTATGGAGGTCCGTTTCCGTATGGAAACGGGTACGAAACACGGAAACGCGTTTGGTACGGCCGTGAAACGCGTTTCCGGTCGTACTGCCACGTTTCCCGAAACGAAAATGTGGCCAGTACGGCCCGAAACACGTTTCAGGGCCGTACAACCCACGTTTCCTCATTAACTTGTGTTTTTTTAATTTTTTTTTTTTTTTAATTTACTTTTAGGGTATGTTAGTGACTTCTTGTTGTTTCTAGATGCATGTCTAAAGTTATAAAAGTGAATTTTTGCCCTAGTGTTGATATGTAGCTCATGGTAATGTTAAATTCTTAAAGTAAAAGTGATATTCCCTTTATTTTTCATTTTCATCCTTTTACTTAAATTTTTAACATTACCATGAAATGACTCAGGATGTTTGAGAGTGGT
>APFE030628510.1:0-10015 GCA_000404065.3 Pinus taeda | reverse complement strand
AATGATTTTTATGGTTTAGGGTTTAGGGTTTTTTGGGGTTTTTAGGGTTTAGGGTTTTTTTAGGGTTTAGGGTTTATGATTTTTCAGGGTTTGTGGGTTAGGGCTTAGGCTTTAGGGTTTAGGTTATGGAGTTTAGTTTTTAGAGTTTATCATACCTTAGTAAATGCTTTCAAGCTTTAGGCTTTACGGTTTAGGGTTTACAGGAACTTAGTAAACAATTTTACTGTTTATCCTTTAGGCTTTAAGCATTATGAAATAGGGTTTGGGGTTTGGGTTTAGGGTTTAGGTTTTATAACACTTTAGTAAATTCTTTAAATAAACACTTAAATTAAATTTACAGAATGCTTTCCAAAATGTTATAAAATTCTTAGTGTTTAGAGTTTACCGTTTAGGGTTTATGGTTTGGGATTTAGGCTTTCTGGTGTAGGGTTTAGGTTTTATGTTTTATGGTTTAGTGTTCATGGTTTAGGATTTGTAACACTAAAGTTAAAAAACACTTTTTAAAATGTTTAGGGTTTAGCATTTCGAGTTTATGGTTTAAATTTTATAACACTTTAGTAAATTCTTTTAATAAACACTTAAATAAAAGTTACAAAACACCTTTTAAAATGTTGTAAAATGCTTAGGGTTTAGGTTTTAGGGTGTATAACATTTTAGTAAATTATTTTAATAAACACCTAAGCAAAATTTAGAAAAGTCTTATTAAAATGTTATAAAATACATAGGGTTTAGGTTTAGGGTTTCAGGTGTGTGTTTGGGGCTTAGGGGTTTTATGTTTTATAAAAATTTAGTAAATTATTTTAATAAATGTTAAATAAAGCTACAAAAATGATTTTAAAATGTTAATAAAATGATTAAGGTTAGGGTCACGGGTTCGGGTTTGGGGTTTATGGTTCAAGGCTTAGGTTTTAGGGTTTATAACAATTTAGTAAATTATTTTAGTAAAAAGTTAAATAAAAGTTACAAAGCACTTTTCAAAATGTTATAAAATACTTAGGGTTTATGGTTTAAGGTTTTGGGTTTATGCTTTAGGGTTTAGGGTTTATAACACTAATTAAATAAATAATAAATAATTAAATGAAAGTTACAAAAATCTTTTTAAAATGTTATAAAATGATTAGTATTTAGGGTTTTGGGTTTGGGGATTGGGGCTTAGGGTTCAGGGTTCATTTTTTAGGATTTAGGGTTTATAAATTATTTTGATAAACACTTAAATAAAAGTTAAAAAACTCGTTTTAAAATGTTCTAAAATTCTTAGGGTTTAAGGTTTGGGGTTTAGGGTTTATAAGGGTTCAGTAAATGATTTTAATAAATGCTTAAATAGAAGTTAAAAAAACACTTTTTAAAGTGTTCTAAAATGCTTCGAGTTTAGGGTTTAAGTTTTAGGGTTTCGGGTTTCAGGTTTGGAGTTCAGAGTTTAGGGTTTAATGTTTATGGTTTATAACACTTTAGTAAATTATTTTGATAAACATTGTAATAAAAATTAAAAATGATTTTTAAAATGTTATAAAATTATTAAGGTTTAGGGTTTCGCGTCTAGGGTTTGGGGTTTAGTGTTTAGGGTGGTTTAGCATTTAGTGATTATGGTTTATATGACTTTAGTAAATGGTTTTAATCAAGGCTTAAATTAAAGTTACAGAATTATTTTTAAAATTGTATAAAATGCTTAGGGTTTATTGTTTATAGTTTGGCCTCTGGGATTTAGGGTTTATGGTTTATAAGACCTTAGTAAACACTTTTAATAAAATCCTTAGGGTTTAGGGTTTTGATTTTGGGTTTTTGGTCTAGTGTTAAGGGTTTAGGTTTTAGGGTTTATAACACTTCAGTAAATTCTTTTAATAAACACTTAAATAAAAGCTAAAAAATGGTTTTTAAAATGTTATAAAATGCTTAGGGTTTAGGCTTTAGGGTTTAGGGCTTAGGGTTTTAGGCTTCAGGTTTAGAGTTTAGGGTTTAAGGTTTATAAAACTTGAGTAAATGCTTTTAATAAACACTTAAATAAAAGTTATGAACTGCTTTTTAGAATGTTATAAAATGCTTAGTGTTTATGGTTTAGACCTAAGGGTTTGAGGTTTATTGTTTGGGGTTTAGGGTTTAGGGTTTTGAATTTAGCGTTTGTAACACTTTCGTAAAAGCTTTTAATAAAAACTTAAATAAAATTTAAAAAACCAGTTTTAAAATGTTATAAAATGCTTAGCATTTGGGGTTTAGGGTGTAGGGTTAAGGGTCTAGGATTTAGGGTTCTAGGTTTATGGTAGAGCGTTTAAGGTTTATAAAATGATAAGGGTTTAGGGTTTTTTGGTTTGGTGTAGTGTTGAGGGTTTAGGGTTTAAGTTTTACGCTTTAGTGTATTTTTTTAATCTAGGGTTTAGTAAATTACAAAACCTTTTTTGAATGTTATAAAATGTTTAGGGTTTAGGGTTCAAGTTATGGTTTAGGGTTAGGGGTTTAGCATTTAGAGTTTAAGGTTTAAGGTTTAGCGTTTATAGCACTTTAGTAATGTTTTTAGTAAACACTTAAATAAAAGTTATAAAACGTTTTTAAAATTGTTATAAAATTCTTAGGTTTTAGGGTTTAGGATTGAGGGTTTGGGGTTTAGGGTAATAGTTTTTTGTTTAGGTTTTAGGGATTAGGGTTTATAGTCTAGGGTTTATAAAACTTTATAAAATTCTTAGGGTTTAAGTTTTAATATTTTAGGTTGATGGTTTAGGGATTTGGTTTTAGGGTTGATGGTTTGAGCATTATAACACCTTAGTAATTGTTTTAATAAACACTTAAATAAAAGATACAAAGCACATTTTGAAATGTTATAAAGTTCTTAGGGTTTAATGTTTAGGATTTGGGATTTATGATATATGGTTTAGGGTTTAGGGTTAAGGCTTTACGGTTTAGGGTTTATGGTATATGGTGTAGGGATAAACCTCCCCACTTTAAGGGGGTATCTGCTACTAAATATGACACATAATACATTCATCCCATGGAGCCTCGAGGAGTTATGAAGAAAATAAAAGGAAAAATTTTTATGAAGAAGGGTTGCAAAAGAAAGGTTGGGGTATCTCATGTACCATAATTTTCTCCCTCCTACACTCACATACCCTGGTGTGGTCTTCCTTTATTTTACATACTCGTAAAATTCTTAGCTTTTATGGTTTAGGGATTAGCGTTTGGGGTTTAGGGTTTAGGATATAGGGTTTATAACATTTAAGTAAATTCTTTTAATAAGCACTTAAGTAAAAGTTACAAATAGTTTTTAAAATGTTATAAAATTCTTAGGCTTTAGTGTTTAGGGTTTAGGGATTATAACGCATTAGCAAATGCTTTTAATATAAACTTAAATATACATTACAAAGGACTGTTTAAAATGCTATAAATTAATTAGGGTTTAGGTTTTAGGGATTAGGGTTCAAAGTTTATAACGCTTTAGTAAATTCTTTTAATAAACATGTATAGAAGTTACAAAACACTTTTTTAAATGTTATGAAATTCTTAGGGTTCAGGTTTGAGGGTATAAGGTATAGGGTTTAGGGTTTGGTGTTTAGGGTTTAGGGTTTAGGGTTTATAACACTTTAGTAAATTGTTTTAGTAAAAGCTTAAGTAAAAGTTACAAAATTCTTTTTGAAATTCTATAAAAGGCTTAGGGTTTAGGGTTTATGGTTTAGTTTTTATTGTTTAGGGTTTATAACACCTTAGTAAATTATATTGATAAAAACTTAAATAAAAGTTGCAAAACTCTTTTTAGAATGATATAAAATGCTTAGGGTTTAGGGTTTATTGTTTGGGGTCTGGTGTTTAGAGTTTAGGGTTTAGGGTTTATAACACTTTAATAAATGATTTTAATTAACAGTTAAATAGAATTTAAAATATTTTTTTAAATGTTATAAAATGATTAGGATTTAGCGTCTAGCCTTTACGGTTTAGGGTTTAGTGTTTAGGGTTTGGGATTTAGGGTTTCAGGTTTAGAGTTTAGGGTTTAGGGGTTGTGGTTTAGATTTTAGCGTTGACGATTTATAGCACTTTAGTAAATTATTTTAATAAACACTTAAATAGAAATTACAAAACAATTTTTAAAATGTTATGAAATGCTTAGGGTTTAGGGATTAGTGTTCATGGTTTCGGGTTAGGGTTACAGGTTTAGGGTTTAGGTTTTATTATTTAGGGTTTAGTTTTTATAAGACATTAGTAAATTATTTTAATAAACACTTAAATAAAAGTTTCAAATACTTTCTGAAATGTTATAAAATGATTAGGGTTTGCGATTTAAGGTTCCAACCCCAACTCTTCCTTCACTACCTCCTCCACAACATCTTCCTCTAACTCCAACCCCACCTCCTCCACCACCTTTGTCTCCTCCTCATGCTCCACCTCATCCTCCCCATCCTCCTCCTTGACCGCTAACACCACCACCTCCTCCTCCTCCTCCTCGACCACATCCTCAAACTCAAACTCCAATCCACCTCCTCCTCCACCATCTCCTCCACCTCCACCACCAACTCCTCCACCACCTCCTCCTCCTCCTCCTCCTCCTCCATATCTGTCTCCACCACCTCTCCTCCTGCATCACCACCTCCTTCTATTCCTCCACCTCCACCTCGTCTTCCTCCACATCCTCCTGTTGTTCCTCCAACTCCACCTCTACCTCCTCCACCTCTACCTCCACCTCCACCTCCTCCGCCACCTCCACTTCTACCTCCACCTCCACCTCCACCTCTGCCTCCTCCTCCACCGGTACCCCCTCCTCCTCCACCTGCACCACCACCCCCACCTCCACCCGCTCCTCCACTAGCTCCACCACAACCTCCTCGACCTCCACCTTGGCCTCCTCCTCCTCCTCCTCCATCACTTCGACATTTGCCTCCTCCTCCTCCATCACTTCGACATTTGCCTCCTCCTCCTCCTCCTCCTCTACCTCCACCACCTCAGCTGCTCCCTCCTCCTCCTCTTCCACCTTTACCATCTCCTCCACCACGTCAACCTCCATCACCTCCTCCACCAACACCATCACGTCCTCCTCTGCCTCCGCCTCCACCACCTCCTCCTCCAAAACCACCACCTCCACCTCCTCCTCAAACTCCTTAGCCTCCTCCTCCTCCTCCTCCACCATGTCCACATCCAGCGCCTCCTCAACCACATTTTCCTCCTCCTCCATCCCCTCCACCTCCTCCTCCTCCACCACCTCCACCTCCAACTTCCGTCGCCTCCTCAAAAAACCTAAAAAAAAAACAAAATTTCATATCATTTCATTCTCTTTATTTATAATACATATTGACTCATTCTTTACAGCAATAGCTCATCTATAAATATATACATGACAATATAACAAATAATATATATGAACATTTGCAATATAAATAAATAATTATGAGAATAACAATCTCATTTTAAAAAAATGTAAAATTTAAATAAATTCTATCAAAAGTTGTTGAGAAAAATCACACCCAACTCAGTGTTTATTCGTAATCTATAAAACCACAAGGGAATACATTGGAGAAAATGAAATTCTATGGGAGATTGAAAAATAGTTCCATGATCAAAACACGTGTGAAATCATTGCCATAAAAACCTATTTTTATGATGTCCAAGGAAATTAGTTTAAATAACAACCTTTTTTGAGAAATTCAGGAAAATCACTTACAAAAATTATCGACTGTAAACATAAAGGTTAATTGAGCGTTTGGTCATTGTATAGGGATGGGAACTCTTGTTTCTATGAATTTTATTTTTCTTTTATGCGGAGATAATGGTATAACATATAAACATTTTAGCTTAATATTTGGGATAATCATCCTTAATCACTCTTTCAATAAAAAAACCAACCACCAAAGTTTTGGACCCTCGAATTTCAACTCTCAGAAAAAAACTCCCCTAAAATTTTATCTGCATTAATGAAAACTATAAATGAATTCCAAAGAGTAATTTACAACAAAAATGTTTTGTAGAAAAATGTAGACTTGAAGACATGGCTGCCACAAATTAAAAATTAAACTTTATTTTTAATTAAAGAGTATTTTTCCCCAACCATTAGATACAAAACTATAATAACGGAAGCGTAATTTTTAAATTATAACACCAAATTTTGGGGATTTTCCAAACAAAAAATTATTACAGTTCCCAAAAATTAAGAAAAAAATTCGAGAGGGAAAGGAGAGCATGCTTGAGGTATTGGGATGCAAAGCAAATACAGAATCCTCATCTATTAGATATTGAAATCATTATTCGTATGAAAAGTTAGAAAATGGAAAGGAGACTAGGGCTTTTATTTACCCTCTCTTTATTAATGACAATATTTAATTATGAGAAAATAATACAATGTAAATCTTTTTTTCTATTTCTAAGAACAATTCATACAATTTATTTACTTGTTACTGCCTATAATGAAGTGATTCCATCAAAAGTTGACCATACTATAATATTTTTCTATTTATATTCTAGCAGTACACATTAGATATTCATGTCAACTCTATATATTTTGTCTCTGCATAATGATTGTATATAATTTACTATTACTATCATTTTATTTGAAGAAGAGAATACACAAATTAGGCAAGAGGCGTGATAAACCCTTGCCATGGGAGTTTGCAAAGGTTTTGCAAGGCTACTTTCTCCATGGCCAATAGGAATCGTTTCTCTTCTATTCCTATGTTCCTTATCTTCATGTGATTTCTTATTTTCCTTTCTACTAGTAACCAAAGGTCATTGTCTAGTATATATCATTTTTTGTGAATATTTTACTAAAATATAAAATGTTGTAAAATATTTGTGGTTCTTTCAATGAATTGTAAAATATTGTAAAACATTAGTGAATTATTGAGTTAATTATAAAATATTGTAAATTATTGGTGAATCCCTCATTTAATATTTACATCAAGTTTTTTTTTCCTTCTTATGCATTGATTCTCTAATAGAAAAATAGTTATCCAATTACTTCGCTTCAAATAAACCAACATCTTTAGGATTTGGTGGTGCATCACTATCTATAAGTTTTTCAACTCTTTGCTGTGTAACTATTGTAGTAACTACTATGATTTCTTCTTCAATCAAAACTCTAATAATTGTTGATCAATGCATAATTTTTTGAAATTACACAAAATTCTCAATGAGATTGAATGAAAGACAAAATAATTAATGAAATTTAGTTTCCTGTATGATAAAAAATCAATTATCACAAACTCTTATAAAGCCACAATTTTCAAGTTGAAAAATACAACCGACAAAGAAAAATGTTCATTACTTAGTATAACATGTTAAAAAATAAGTATCATAAAAGGATTTCAACTTCAAAAATGATAATACACTAAACTGTCTAACATCCTCCACTAATTACATGTATTGTTCCTTTAGCCTTTCCCTCAAAAGCATAATTTCATTAAAGGAATATTGTTCCCATGACAATAGATCCCCTACAATAAACACATAGGAAGCTAGAGCATAGGTCACTTTTCCATACAAATAGCCAAGTAGAACATATTTCCCTTTACTAATAAATATTTTGAAACAAAATAGAAGATAAACAATGGATTCTCTAAAAAGCGAAGAATCTTAGGTCATACAAGAAAGTGAACTGCAAATTAACTTTTTTCCTTAAACAATTAGATACATAAAAAATTAATAAAAATTACGCAAAATATGTGGAATACTCGAATAGTAAACAAAGCCATATATGATTCCTAATATCCTACGTTTCTCAAGTAAACATAAAAGAGAGCATAAGGCTTCTTATTCAAGAAACAACATTAACTTTAACCAAACACTTTTTAAATAAATGATAATTAGATGAATCCAGGCATTCCCAAACAAATGGTTCATTGAAAAATATAATGAGAACTATAAGTTTTTATAGGACTAACAAAAGTTAAAAAAAATAAAAACAAAATTTTGATCTTGAAAAATGCTTCAAATTCTTGGCCAAGATACCAGATCTAAACGTTAAAGAAATTTCATGTACTCGAATGACTATATTTTTGCATAGAGGAAATCTTCCTAAATGTATTAATTATCATTTAATGGTATGATATTATGTATGTAAAGAGATATGTTTTGGATTCATGAGATTGTAGCCTTCATTTCCAACAATGGAGAAGAGAATGACAATTTAATATTTGAAATTAAGACATGAATTTTAAATTAACTTTCATACCTCCACCTCCTCCTCCTCTTGCTCATCTTAATCCACCTCCTCCTCTGCTTTACCTCAACCTCCTCAACCACCTCCATCTCAACCACATTCTCCTCCTCCACCACCTCCATCACCACCACATTCTCCTCCTTCTCCTCCTCCACCACCTACACATCCCCCAGCGAATCCTGCACCACCACCTCAACCTTCTCCACCGCCACCTCCTCCTCTACAACCTACACATCCCCCACTACATCCTCCAACACCACCTCCACCTCCACCACCTCCACTTCGTCCTCCTCCACCACCTCCACCTCCACCTCCTCAATAAACTCCTCTTTCTCCTCCTCCACCTCCACCTCCTCCTCCACTACCTCCTCTTCCCCCACCTCCACCTCCTCCAACTCCCATTACTCCACAAACACCTCTACCTCCTCTTCTGCATCTGCCTCCTCCTCCACCCCCACCTCCACGACAACCTCCTCCTCCTACTCTGCCTCCTCCACCTCCACCTAAACCACCACTTTCTCTACCTCCAACACCTCCTATACCACCACCTCAACCTCCACCTTCACACTACATACTACACCACCACCACCTCCACCTCCTCCTCATCCTCTACCTCCACCACCTTCACCGCCTCCTCTACCTCCACCTCCACCTCCACCTTCACACTACAGACTCCACCACCACCACCTCCACCTCCTCCTCCACCTCCCCCTCATCCTCACCTAAACCACCACCTCCTCTACCTACACCTCCACCTCCACCTTAACACTGCTCACTCCACCACCACCACCTCCACGTCCTCCTCCTCCTCCACCACGACCTCCACCACACCTCCTCCTCCTCCACCACCACAACGTAGACCTACATCTCCTCCTCCAAGATATCAGATCTAAACATTAAAGAAATTTCATGTACTTGAATGACTATATTTTTGCATAGAGGAAATCTTCCTAAATGTATTATTTATCATTTAATGGTACGATATTATCTATGTCAAGAGATATGTTTTGGATTCATGAGACTGTAGCTTTCATTTCCAAAAATGGAGAAGAGAGTGGAAATTTAATATTTGAATTTAGAACATGAATTTTAAATTAACTTGCATAGCTCCACCTCCTCCTCGCCCTCCTCCACATTCACCTTCTCCTCCTCCTTCTCATCCTAATCCACCTCCTGCTCTCCTTTAACTCAACCTCCTCAACCATCTCCATCTCCACCACATTCTCCTCCTCCACCACATCCATCACGACCACCTTCTCCCCTACCACCTACACATTCCCCACCACCTCCTCCTCCAAAACCTACACATCCGCCATCACCTCCTCTACCACCTCCACTTCCTTCTCCTCCACGACCTCCACCTCCACCTCCTCAATCAACTTCTCTTTCTCCTCCTCCAACTCCACCTCCACCTCCACCGCCTCCTCTTCCCCCACCTCCACCTCCTCCACCTCGTTTTCCTCCACATACACCTCAACCTCCTCCACCACCTATACCTCCTCTTCCACATCTGCCTCCAACTCCACCACCACCTCCATGAGAACGTACTCCTCCTATGCCTCCTCCACCTCCACCTCCTCCACCTACGACATCACTTCCTCTACCTCCACCACCTCGACCACCTCCTCTACATCCACTGCCACCTCCACCTTCACATTACAGACTCCACCACCACCACCTCTACCTGCTCCTCCTCCTCCTCTACCTCCACCACCTCAACCACCTCCCCTATCTCCACCTCCACCTCCACCTTAACACTACAAACTCCACCACCAATACCTCCACCTCCACCACCACCTCCTCTACCTACACCTTCACCTCCACCTTAACACCACCAACTCTACCACTACCACCAGCACCTCCACCTCCTCCTCCACCATATCCACCTCCACT
>APFE030628509.1:0-17079 GCA_000404065.3 Pinus taeda | reverse complement strand
TCAAGTTGCTTCATGAGATTTCCTCTTCCAAATCCCCATGAAGAAATGTTGTCTTCACATCCATCTGTTCTACCTCCAAATCAAAAGCAGTAGCAACAGATAAAAGTAATCTAATAGAAGTTACCTTGGAAAAAGGAGAAAAAATATCACCAAAATCAATTCCCGGCACCTGGGAATAACCTTTTGCTACCAACCGAGCTTTGTATTTCTCCACCTTCCCTTCTGCATTTGTCTCTTCTTGAACACCCATTTGCTGCCAATGGGTTTTCTTCCAGCCGGCAACTCCACCAGATCCCAAGCCTCATTTTTGTGCAAAGATGCCATTTCATCACCATGGCCTCTTTCCAGAGTTTTCCATCCTCTGAATCCATTGTTTCCTTCACAGTTCTGGGATCATCATCAGTAACAGACAAAGCAAAATTTGAACAGAAAGCAGATGGACTATACCTTCTGGCTGCTTTCTTTCTCGAACTGATCTTCTCACAGCCGGAGTTTGTGGCTCTTCATCTTCTGATTCCTCCTCTGCTACAGAGTCTGATTCTTCCTCCTTTAGTTCAAACTCTATCTTCACAGGTTCCTTTGTTTGGACTTCATGTTTAATAACATCTTTCACCTCTCTGAACACCACATCTCGACTGTACACAACCTTCCTTGTTACTGGGTTCCAAAGCTTATAACCCTTTAAACCATCCTTATACCCAATAAAGATGCACTTTTCAGATTTACTATCCAACTTGGTTCGTTTCTCCTTTGGAACATGTACATATGCATCACATCCAAATACCCTCAGATGTGAAAGAGAGGGTTTCTTACCAGTCCATACTTCTTGTGGAGTCTTATCCTCCAACGTTGATGAAGGTGACCTGTTGACCAAGTAACATGCAGTATCCACCGCCTCTGCCCAGAATTCCTGTCCTAACCCGGCACCACTGAGCATGCTTCTTGCCCTTTCCATCAACGTCTTGTTCATTCTTTCTGCGACTCCATTTTGCTGAGGTGTATATGGAGTAGTCTTCTGCCGTGCTATACCACACTTCTTACAAAATTCTTCAAATTCCTTGCTGCAGAATTCTCCACCATTATCTGTCCTCAGCACCTTTATCTTCTTCTCTGTCTGATTTTCCACCAGAGCCTTAAATTCTTTAAACCTGTCAAAGACTTCAGATTTATTCTTAAGGAAATATATCCATGTATTCCTTGAGAAGTCATCTATAAATGATACATAGTACACAGACTAACCCAGTGATGGAACTTTCACAGGTCCAAACACATCACTGTGCACAAGCTCTAATATTTGTTTCGTCCTCTTACCACCAGAGGGGAAACTCACCCGATTCCGCTTCCCATATACACAATTTTCACAGAAATCAAAATCCAGAGAGCTATTACTCATACCTTCTACCATACCTTTACCATGAAGTATTCGAAGGCCCTTCTCTCCAATATGTCCAAGCCTTTGATGCCACAACATGGTCTTCTCTCCAGAGACCACTAGATTTTCTGGTCCATTTTCAGGAACCATAGAACTATTGCACCCGTCAACAACAGTGCTACCTTGCAGCTTGTACAGAGTTCCAATCCGAACTCCCTGCATCAATACCAGTGCTCCTTGAACCATCTTGTAGGTATCCTTCTCGAACACTGTCTTTACACCTGCATCATCCAACTTGCTTACAGAAATTAGATTTCTGGCCAACGTAGGAATATGCAGAACACCCGGAAGGGTTCTAACCCTTCCACCTTGCAACTCCAACTTTACTTTTTCGCGACCAATGATTCTATCCTTTCTATCATCTCCTAAGAGACATCACCACCATCGTATTTCTCATACTCGCAGAACCACTCTCTATGGGGAGTGAAGTGAAAGGATGCACCTGAGTCAATCAACCATGCCTCATGATCTACATGTGTACTTGAAGAAGCCAAGTACACATCCCCACCTTCATCTGAGGTGGTTTTCGCCTCTGCAGAAGGAGCATCATCAGATCCCTTTCCTTTATCAGGAGCTTTAGATTTACACTCCCTTCTGAGGTGCCCTTCCTTTCCGCATTTCCAGCACACCACCTTTGTAGGTTTTCCTGGAGATTTAGATCTCCCTCTAGATTTAGATCTCCCACTCGATGACTTATTTTTGTTTCTGTTCTGGGACCGTCCTTGTACAGATAAGGCATCACCATTCTGGTTGTCCATATTTTTCTGTCTCATCTCCTCCGTCAGCAAGGCTGAGACTATTCATCAAACTGCAAAGCAGTTGCATTGCTACCTATTGCAATAACCAAACTATCTCACGAATCTGGTAGAGAACACAACAAACTGATGCACTTATCTTCATCTAAAATTTTAATATCAACAGATGATAACTAACTTACCACAGTATTAAACGCATTCATATGCTCTGTCACCGAGTCTCCATCTTTCATCCTCAGGTTATACAGCTTTTTCCGCAGGAACAGTTTATTCACCAGAGACTTAAATTGGTACAAAGTCTTGAAATTGTCCCACAAAGCCTTCGTCGTAGCTTCCCCTGATACATTCAACAATACTGAATCTGAGACACACAATCGTATTGTGCACTTTTCCTTCTGATCCAACTTCTTCCATTCTTCATCAGTCACTCCCGTTGGTTTAGTACCCAGATCTACCACGATCCACTGATCTTTATCCACCAACAGATCCTCCATCTTGAGTTTTCACAACTCAAAAATCTGACCATTGAACTTCTCAATCTCTATCTTTCCACTGCTCACCGTCTTCTTTCACCACCAGAATCAAACTCGCCAGATCTCCCACTGAACAGGGTCTACTACAGGCCCAAGCGAAACCCCTTAGCAACAAAGGCATCCCCTTGAAGCCAAAATAGCTCTGATACCAAATGTAGGTTTTAACCCCGTACAGAAATTACCTGCATACAAATTCTAAATCACAAAAAAATAAACAATGCGAGAGCATAACACATAAAACACATATGCACAGAGATTTTCCCCTGGATCCCAAAACCGGGACTACCAGCTTGATTTTTCATTATGTTCCTTTCAATGTTACAATACATATTTATACATGTCGAAGCATCCAATACCATGGACTGAAAAAACCATCGCATCCAATACCATGGACCGAAAACCATCGCGTCCAAAAAATATGTGCGAAAATCATGCACAAAACCATAGGTGGGTCTGCGCAACCTAACATAGGGTCCAAAACCAAAATTTTCCGGGGTGCTGCCCTGGACCCCATAAAGTGGGGTTACTGGTACCCCTCAAACCCCCTGTTAACTATGTGGAAAGAATATAACACAACCCAACACTTATTCATGTTTTCCAATTTTTTCATATTTTCATTTTTTTCATTTTATTTTTTATTTTTCAAAGAACTGCGCATAGAGACTTATTTATTTCAGAGACGGAAGAGGGATACCGACTTATTGAGAGCATAAGAGGTTTCTCCTTCAGATAATTATGTTATATATTCCTCTAACATACGTGTTAAGGTTTCCCCCCTCACCTTACTCTACTTGACTAAGCTGACAAGGGTTAACCCAAAAACAACTAACTACAGTAGGTGGTACTAGTTAGAGCACAAGTGTTGTGTTTTCACCAAGATTCAATTCGAACATAACATATTCTCCATTGGTGTATCATTGAATGAAGACAACAAGTTTTTCATAAAGAGAGAGGACAATAGATAACCAAGTGTTGATAGCAGTACAAGTCCTCTTTTAATTTACCCTGCATGTCTTAAGAGTCATACACGGTTTCATGTAAAACTAACCTATGGATGCAAACAAACAACAAAAGAATAAAGAAAAGAGCAGAAGAAAATGTGAAATAAAAACAAGTAAGCAAGGAAATAAAGCAAGCAAAAAAACAAACAAAGTAAGAATTAAAACATGCATGCAAGAAAACAAGACATAAAACAAACACTACTCCTACTCCTAAGCTAACGGTGCATAGGCCTCCTCACGTGAAGTGATATTTCCAATGCAGCCACTAGAGCATTAGTTAACCCATGTTGGTGAAGGCATGGTTCATGGAAATGATAGTCAAGCGAACCAGCAAACATGAAATATATAACAATGAAGACCAACACACTTCGAGTTTGAATGCGTCCAGAGAAAAGAAAAGAGTGAAAGCACAAGAAAAGAATTATGCGAGTTTAACATGGTGTTGTGACACACTACCTAAAAATGATAAGCATGCACACTCTTTTGGCTATGAAAGAAAAGAAAACATGAGAAAGAGAGACAACTTATGCCTTGAAAGTGTGATTTGTAATATGTACGACCTGCAAATATATGAAAATAAAAATATGCCCAGAAATAACAAGAGAGAAATAGATAAACTTCATATCTTTATTAATATTAAACCCTTGAGGTAGGGAAACACCATACAATCACTCCTTAAGGAAGGAGAACATTCCACAAGCCATATGCTTGCCAATATAATAATCCTTGACATATCTCCATGGGAAGTCTCTAGCCTCTATATAGGCTTCATACGGACAATACCCTGGGTCATTACCATGGATATTTCAATACTATGTATCTAATACAATTGGCTTATCACATTATTCCTAACTACTTGTGGTCCCTTACATGATGCGGGTTAACCACTTTATTTATTAACTATGGCCCATCACATTATTACATTATTCTCTTCGGTACCTCCCTTTGTACCCCATAATATCCCCCTAGGTATGTAACTACATTCCACGCCCCTTAAACAAGTTTCATCCCCAAAACATAAGAATAACACAAAAAATAATATCTACTCAAAAGAGTAGTCCATTGGTACCATGCAGGTGCATCTATCCATCCACGAGAAAGGTGATCCCTCGATCTAGTTGGTGCCTCGCTCACTTGAGATGGAAGTTGAACCTAGTGGCTCTTTTGTGTTGATGTGTTGTGGGTGGATCATCACACCACTCTATCAATCATCCTGGGGTTGTTGTCTTGGTTGCTAATTCGTTTCCACCTTGTTGGTTGTTGTCTTGCTGGGTTATGTGGGTGGTGATATGACGAAGATTTAACTAATGGAATATCTTTCATGAATTCCTCCACTATTTGTTCCTGAGTGGTGTCTCGTGCTTTTTCTGGTACTTGGTTTGATGTTTGTGTTTGGTTGTTGACCATCAAAGGCTCATCATTTGATGTGTCAGTGTCATTAGAGCTTTGTGCTTCTGCCTCAATTTTTTCTTTGGTCTTAATGGAAATATCCTACAATGTAATTTTCTTCTTATTATACTAGAGCTTCATGAATTTCTTCTACACATTAATATTGACAATAACTTTAGATTCCATCCAAGGATATCCCAAAACAACATCCATATTATCCATATCTAAAGTTAATCACAATGCAACACATACTTATCCATAGAAAGCTTCAAATACTTATTAATATTAAACCCTTGAGGTAGGGCAACAACATATAATCACTCCTTAAGGAAGGAGAACAATCCACAAGCCATATGCTTTCCAATACAATAATCCTTGACATATCTCCATGGGAAGTCTCTAGCCTCTATATAGGATTCATACATACAATATCCTGGGTCATTACCATGGGTATTTTAATACCATGTATCTAATACAATGGGCTTATCACATTATTCCTAACTACTTTTGGTCCCTTACATGATGCGGGTTAACCACTTTATTTATTAACTATGGCCCATCACATTATTACATTACTCCCTTGGGTACCTCCCTCTGTACCCCATAATATCCCCCCAAATATACTACACCATCAAGATTTATATATTAAGTAAAAGTTCCAGGACACATGTATACAATGAACACCACTAGCTCCGAAAGAACTAGTTTGTCTCTCTAATGCCTCGCGGGAGGAGCCAAGATGAAAAGTCCTTTTCTCCTACAATGAGAGTATATATTTTACCAAGAGGTGATGCTTCACCTTCCATGTGACGCTTTGACTACCTTCATGATTGTTTGACTTCCCATGACTTTTCGACTTTACTTAACTCTTCATATTCTATATGTGTCCTTTGTAATTCCACTTTATAATACATTTGAGTAAGAATTTACATGGTTCACAATAATGATGTGGCATATGAAAACTCATGACATGACATCACATGACACTACTAACATAGATTTCTTAATGACATGGCAACGTCAAGCCACTACTACTACCCCTTGGTATATGTATTCAATAAGAGATGTGTCTAATGCTTCTTATTCATGAGAGATATGCTTTGTTCTTCATATCTACCCTCCAAAGGTTTGTGAATCAGATGGAATCTTCATGTAGTCTTGATCTTTGGTCTTCCATTGTAATCCAACGTTCCTTCATCTTCTTGTCTGATGATCATCTTATCTCTCTTGATCCTTATGTGTCTTCCAGCATGTCCTCCTTCTCCATCTCCTTCTTCATCATCTTTCCATAACATGATAGAATTCTTGCATTTGCAATCCTCTTATGGCAAGACAACATCAGTCCAATAAAACTATATTCTAAGATGTTGCATGATGATCCATTGATTGAGCCAAAACCATGTGGTAGGCCAAGGGAGAGGCTCAGTTACTGCACAGTTACGCAACTCAAGAAGTCAAGTTTCAGGGTTGAGCCTTGAGACTGCACAATGGGCAGTTCAGGTTGGATTGAGGAAGAATATTGTGCAGTGTGGGAGGCTAAGGGGTTGGGCATTGATTCAGCCAATTGTGTAATTCTACAAGACAAAGGAGTTGGGTGATTGCAATTACACAGTTCAGGAGATCAAGGTTGAGGCTTGAGCCTTGAGACTATGTAATGTGTAGTTCTAGCTGGGAAAGAAAGATAAATTGTAGATTTTTGGGAGTTAGTAAGCTAGGATGAGGGGTTTTTCACTAATTTAGCCAACTACATAGTTTTGGGAGGTAAATCAGCCTAGTAATTGCACAATTCAAGAGCTTAGGGTTTAAACTTGAGTTCAAAGATTGCATAGTGCACAGTTGCGGTTAGGATAAAGAGTTGAATTGTGCCATTTTGGAGGCCAAGGCTTAGGTTTGAGCACTGAAACTATGTAGTGCATAAACCTAGGAGGAAGGAACTACAAATTTCATATTGTCAAGAGGCAAGGTTGCAGATTGAGGGTTGGGACTGTGCCATGCACAATTCAGGAAGGCCAGATGAGGATAAGTTGCCGGAAATTTTCTGAATTTAGGCTAAGTGTGGGATCAATGAAAATGATGTGAAAAGAGATAGGACTTGAATATGATCACACATTTAGACACTTGAAGAAAAAAATAGATCATACAAAGCATATGAACACATAATTCCCTTAGTGCGACAATCTTTGTGACAACTTATGACAATTGTGACACTAAAGATACACTTTGCGACGACAATGACGATACTTGTGTGAAAGTGTGTGAAACTTTGAGAATGAGTGTGAAAAATTCCTACATGATAAGAACAACTCATTATCACAAATATTTCCCCTTGAAATAAACCAACACTCCACTTTACATGATGAGCAGAAATTCCCACGCCAAAAGATGACACTTGCTATATGAAAACAAAAGTATGAATGACACTTGTGATATGTGAACGATGGTGAAAAACACATATTTTAGGGTGAATTTAAAATGAAAATGACATTAATTAAAGGGAAAATAAGTGAAAGTGACATTTGTAAACATAAAAACAATACTTGCGATGGTAAAAGTGCACAAAAAAGAGAGTTGGAGAAACTCACCAAAATAGAGGTATGATCACAAACAAAGTGAAGGACTATCGATTTCAGTGTGCACTGACTATTGACATGGGTTGAACACTGTATAGGAAAAATATTGATGGATCGTGCTATGATTTTTCAATATTGCATAAAAGAATGTGCTCATGAAATTGTTGCAGACTGAGCATATGTGAGCAAGTGACTTTGATGCTTCTGATCTAGAAGGTAGCTCAAAAAGGACTAGCTGACCAAGAAGTGACCATGAAATGATCGATCACAAGATCCACAGTAGTCTCCAAAATTCAAGTGTACACAAAATTTTAGAGGGTGTTTGTCGTAGAGACAACAATTTCTAACCATGATTAGGATAAAACTTACACTTTGAATGCTCATAAAAATGCTTTAGCTTTCCAATGACTTCCTCCAATGACCGAGGCTCATCATACTCAATCCAATCCTGAAATTCTAATGGAAGTCTATTGATGACCCTTTTAACCTTTGTCTTCTCATCCTTAAGATATGTCACATACCTCAAAAACTCCACAAACTTATGTACTCTTCCTCTGTCATAGAACCCATCTTTAGCTCATAGAACTCCTTAGACTTTCCATCATAATATCTCTCAGACAAGTACTTCTTTCTAAATAATCTCTTAAAACTATGCCAATTGAACTCCTTTGTCTTGATGCCTCTAACGCACTTCACATATTCCCACCAAATATTCACTTTCCCTTTGAGACTAAAAATAAATATCCTAGATTTCACATTCTCTAAATAATCATTCAACTCAAAGAACTTCTTCATCCCAAGAAGCCATGGTTCTACATCTTCCATTTTCTTCAGCTCTCCATCAAATGTAGGATGGCTTGGATTTCTTGAACTCATCTTAAAATTACTACTTCTCATTCCTCCTATAAGGATGATAGTGGTGATGACCATGATGTATCTCTGATCTTGAACTAGAGTAGAACCCATAACCATTAACTCTCATATTAGATATATCCAACTACCTGCCTTCTTTGACCGTGTCATCCATGTCTAACTGGTGTCCTCCATGAGACCTACTACCATATGACCCATTAGTCTTTTCCTCCTTTCCATAACTTATTCTTGGTTGTCCCTGTCTCTACAAATCTAATAAGCTCTGAAGAATCACTGCATTGACCTCTTATTTCTTTCTCTGATCTCTAGAAAGCCTTTCCCATGACTAAATTATCTTGTCATTATCTGGCTTACAACTTCTGATTTATGCTTTTAGACTTCTCAAGGTATCTTCTATGTTAGAAGAATACTCTTCCCCATGTCGCTTAGTTGATCTATAAGGAGATACATGTCAACTGTAATCCATCATTCTTCTTGTCATCTCTGATCTCCTACTCCCTGCAAGCATACCATGTTAAATAAACAAAATATAAACATAATCAAAAATATCTTAGTGTGTTTTAGGGGATGTTATCACATCTGCAAAATCAATATAGATTAGCACAATATATATACACACACACACACACACAATGACATCAACATATCATTCATCTCAACATCATGACACACTAATGTCATCATGATGACACAATACTCCAACAATGACCATCATAATGCATGCATAAGAAACATATTGGCAACTAACATGCATGCATTGCAATCACATCTAGTCCATCCAGTCCAAGTGTTTGAACCTAGAAGCTCTGGTACCAATCTATGTCCGCCCCTCCATTATTTACTCAAATTCATAAGCTCGTCAAGGTAAACATGATACTAGTGTCACTATGGCATGACCAAATCTCCAATGTTATAGTTAAGGAAGTGGGGCCTACAAATTTAACACTTAATGACATCCTACAAGGACTAAAAAACACTCAGGAGATGAACAACCACCCTAGGTGATCAATCCCTAAGCTAGAATCCCTTTTCGCTGACCTAACACCCCAACCACATGCATAATAAGGAAATGGTCCGGTTATAGGCCTCTAATCGCATGCATATGCCCGCTTCCATGCACTTATGGCCTAATTTCCCTTGTTCTGTGTCACCAATCCTAAGGTCCGAGCCACTTTTCCAGGCTAGTCACGAGACCACTACCCATAACTTCTTGTAACTTTCCATAATCATATTTAACATGATGGAAAGGATAAACATGAATAAGAAATTTGACCTAGACTACCTAGAACACACTAGACATTTTATCAAACATATGGAAAACATGTAAGCTATAGGTCATGAATGGATAACTAATCATAAAATGATGTTACTCATTTGAAAATCACCAAGAAGGCTCTAAGCCTCTCTAGATAGCTACAATAACAATTTTTAGTCCATGCTTTCATAAACCATTCAATAAATTATCAAAACATGTCAAGAGCGATAAATAAAATATATCATATAAACAACATATAACCAACATATAACTAACATAGAAACCATGGAAAGGGGACCATAACATCACCACCATAATCAATACAAATTCTCATAGATCACAATAGGAAAATGTCTCATATTAACATGTGAAAATGTCAATCAAGTCATGGACTTCCACATACCACTTGATGATAGATTGGGCTAGACCAAATCTCTCTTTCAACCAATCACCCTAATGCCATATGCCAATCATGAATGTGGGACTACATGGAACAAACCAAGACAAAACCAACCAGGGCTTCCAAAGTCCAACCACCTCAACCCTCAACCATAGTGAGTCCACCTCTATGGTCCATAAATCACCAACATCAACTAGATTGGTCTCTACCCAAGTTTTCTAGGGCTCCAGGAACTAGTAACTCAACCCACAAATTTCTAGGGATCCATAAAAAAATTTCCAACTACAACTCAAGTGACTAGTAACTCAACCCCCCAAGGGATCCAAAGTGTTTATCCCAATCAACAGTTCTATGAACTAGTAACTCAACCCAAGTTGTTCTTGGGCTTCAAGAGAATTTGTTCCAATTCACATCCATAAGGAACCTGAGACCAATCATAAAAACAAGTGTAAGAAACCCGAAACACCATGGCTATCCGGGAAATGGAAAGGCAACATTAAAACCCATTGTCAATCTAGGGAAATTCCATGACAGTCATATCACATAACCATAGACTCACATGCATATACATTGCATCCAGAAATAAGAAAGAGAATCACACATGGAACCTGTTACTTGAAATAAATCCAACTATAGTGGTTGATCCCACTATTCCCTTTCACTTTCATGCTCTAATTTTCCTTCTTTCTCCAAATCCAAGTGAATGGCCAAGTACTCCAAGAATGCTCTAACATTTCTTTAAGTGTGCAAGAGTGTGAGAGAATGAGAGAATGAAATGAGAGATCCAACTGAATTGATCCTCAGAAGCCTATTTAGCAAGGATGTCTCTATTTTCTTCATTTCCTTGATTTTTCCTCTAATTCCCTTAGCATGGAAATTTGTGCCTCTTCACCTTCCTTTTATCTTATTTTCCTATATTTTAAAAATTAAATTCCAATTATTGCCTCTTTTCCTTTTCCAATGCATTTGCAAATTTCCAAAGCCATCAATTAATCATGAGTGATGCCTGGTAAAGTTTTTTTCCCAACATTAAACTTGGAATATGTGTCCCATGACCTTGGTCTTATTTTGTATACATGGAAAATAAAGCAGGGGATATTAACCATAAATATCAATTGATGTGAAGAAACTATCATCTGATACATTGGTGGGAAAATAATTAGTCGAATGAAAATTGTTAGGACCAAAATTATGATAAGATAGATTGACTAAAGCATATGATTTTCAGTTAGTAGAAAACACAAATAAATCTGTTTAAATAGATTTGAAAATACTTTGAAAAATAGAATCATATTCCATGCATGTTGAATGTAATACACCATTTCATTGTAACTGGTTATAAGCTAAACCAACATCACAATAATTGAAGGAATTGTAAATGAATGTTAATATGGAAAACACATGAAACAAGTTAGGATGAAATGGATTAAAAAGAGGAACTTGTTTCACCATGTAGCTCAAGAATTCACTAATATCCAAGAGGATATCTAGTGCCATGAATAAAATTGTTAGCGTTATAACATTTGCAAGGAAAACCATGAGTTGACTATTTTTAGATGTATCTGATAGGCATGAATCCTTCAACCAATGATAATCTTTAAAACGATCATCTTCACAACTCTATGTATCCATGAAAGATATACATCCCAAAATAAACTTTGATACAAGAGATATGCATGGAGATGAACTAACTGAAACATAATTGTCATTCTGATCAAAAAGGAAATCTTGAAAATTGGTAAAGATATATTTGAAATACCAAAAATATTTAAAGAAAGAGTTTGTATCTCATGAAACCATGCAAACAAAAGTGTTTTACAAGGGAATCTAGATCTGACTCGGGGATTTTACTAGGATTGTGAGGACCTAACATAACCATCAACAGAAGTTGAAGTTCCTCGACTTCTTCAAAAGTCCTGAACTTTCAAGGATTATAGAATCACATTTTGAAGATTGGATCAAATCAGGCATGATTTATGGAAAACAACTACCAATAATTTTATCAATATCACTACTATCAGGGTGGAAACCATCTATATCACTAACTTGAGCATATTTTAAAACTTAAACAAACAAATCACCAAATTCATAAGGTTATTCTAAATTCAAATGTAAGGATGGATAGACTGGAAAAATATCATGAGCACCCTAAACTAAAAAATAATCCACATGCAAAACTGGAAATGGTAGGGAACAAAATGGATACTTGATGATTGACTTGTTTTCCTTTTCATCATGGATGACCTCACTGACTTGTGTCAATTCATAAATATGTTCATTAGATGATGAAATTCAAGAGCATGGCATATCTTATTCACAAGTTAATACATGGAAAAAAATAGGGCACAAGGGATAGTGAGATGAAGAAGTATTCCTAAGAGAAGCATATTTGACCAAATCAAATTTAAGATATAACTATTTCGAATCAAAAGCTTCTTGAAAAACTAAAATATTAGTTGGTGGGATTGGGAATTCATCATCATACACACTAATAGAATCATCATTATTGGAGTTGTTAGTGCCTTGATCTACCTCAGGCTGAAGGAAGGCAAGTCTAGGGTAACATCAAACCACGCTTAACCTGGTAGCTAGCCCTACCAGGTTAGCAGAGGGCTCTCTCCTTGTCAATCTCAATTAGGATATTGGAAACTCAATTTAATGTAGATTTTAGGCTAGGTATAGTAGCTTAGATGATTTTATTGGATTTGTTTTGGGTCGAAACAACAAGAGAAAGGATGATTTGGACTATGGAATCGATGTCTGTTTCTACCGGCAAACCTGGGGAAAATTAAGTGCCATGTTCAACCAAGTGAAGATTGTAAATGTGAGAAGTATAGGGGAGAAATCCCACGGCCCTGTAGGCATCAGACAAGGGATGAATCTACAACAACAACTTCAGATGAAAGAGAATCACGAGGTTGCTCAATAGAGCATCCAGCCAAGGGTAAATTCTGCTAAGAAAACCATTACAACTAACAGCAAAATCATCATGAAAGGAGCATCATTACAGATGAATTCCTAACATATCACTTAGATAATGTTGTAACAAAGGAGAAAAAACATAATGTGTAAATGAATTATAGGAAAAACATACTAAACATCAGCACCGTGATGAATCCCAGATCCAAAGGGCAAAACACTGCTTTATTAAAATGATATTCAGGAAAATATTTTACACAAATCCAAGATAGCCTCTCTGCTACAAAAATCGAACCTCTACACTATGAAATTCATAAAATATATACATTTTCTTATCCCTGTACTAAGGGAATTGAGCTCAACCATCTTCTTCAAAATAGAATCAATTACATTAAACTTGAACCAAATTTCTGAAAATAGGTGTTGAAGATGAACTCATATCTACTAAACCATAGCACCTGTTACAAAACGGAAAGAGGTTTTTGTAGATAAGGTCATGTAGAGAAAAACCTCTCTCAAATTTTGGAAAATTGTTTCTAGTTGCTCAGAATCTGTGCCACAAAATCATATCTAAAATAGAAAATCATTAAAAATTTAAATCTCTGAAAATGCGTTGTAAAGATCTAGTCACATATCCAAATTCACGACACCTATGAGTAAACTAAAAGAGGTTTTTGTTATATGGCTCGTGTTTAACAAAAAAATCCTTGGGTTTTGCAAAATTACTTTCCATGTATTGTAAAATAGCACCGTACTAAAATGACTAAAACAGTAAAAAATATGAAAAAATTGCTTTGTTTTAATGTAGGCTCCAAATATCACTGCATATCTCCCACATAGTAGCACCTGTGCATAAATCGAAGGAATTTTTTTCGTTGGTATGTGATGGACAAAAACCTCTTTCACTTTTGAAAAATTCCTTACCATTATTTCAGAGACTGATCTTGTAGTAAACTTGTCATTGTGTGCAACAACTGACCTCAAAACATGCATAACCAAGAATCACTCATTCATTTCGATCATATCTTCTAATCCAAAAACCAGTTACGGGAGTGTGATATACCGTTGGAAATATTTTTCTGAGCTTCTTATGATGGAAATACTTAGGATATGATTTGGACTGAAGATCATGTGCAAAACATCTCTGAAAACTAGACATAGTAAGAGCCCATTTTGATCCCTGGCGACAAGCTGCGAAGACTGGAACTAACATCGGCCTTATTGAGGATGGCAGCTCCTTGGAGGTGTCAAGAAAATCATAGACCAAGTGCCTCGTCCATTGGGAAATACGGTCAAACAACTACAAACTCAAAACAACTCATACCAATCCAAACATACACATATTGCAACCTGTACATAACAAATACTGGAAACTAAAATGTTTCTTTTGGAAGCTTATTTATTTACAAAAACCTACCCTAATTTGCTACCAAATCAATGGATCAAGTGATGTTGTAATTCCATATCAACCATTCAAATAACTATGACAAAGATGCTACTTGGAAATTCTTGAACCAGGACACAATTGGAAATTCTTCTAGCTATATATACCCATAGTACCTTTGGCACTATAAAAGGCAACCTAGTTTTTCTTTCAACTTAAAAATATATTCCATATATGCTACTATGGGATCATAGAAACCAGATTCTATCTGCTGCCCCAGCTCATTAACATATGCTTTTGGCTGGAGATTGTCACATGCTCACTGTAAATCATAACATCCTTCAATCCAACCATCCAAGGGTAGCCTTATCTTTTCTTCTTTGGGATGAGGGAGAGTTTCCAAGAACTATTTTGGGTCTTGGAATTCAAGTGATTTAATTTGAACATCCAATAATTCAATTTCATTTTCCAATCTTTCAACTACTAAGCCAAGAAAACAATATTTATTCTCAAGTGTGAATCAGCTGGATTTCAAGCTAAGAAACAATGATGTTAAAAAACTCTGATCAATCTGAAATTTTGCTATCTCATCCCATAAAAAAAATAACATTTCACTAGATAATGGATTTTCCACATACCCTGTCATTGGTGATTACCATAAACATTCTGAAAACTAGATTCTTTGGTAGTGAAGTCGAAGCTCAGGATCTTGAACATTGGAGTCATCATGTAGATGATTTCAGCCTTCATATGTGTCTGACTTTCATCCACCATCCGCAATCATATCTGCAACTTAAATGATGTTTCTTGGAGAAGATTTGTCACCTCTTCCCCAGTATGGTCGCCACTATGTTAGTGCCTTGATCTACCTCAGGCTGAAGGAAGGCAAGTCTAGGGTAACATCAAATCACACTTAACCTGGTAACTAGCCCCACTAGGTCGGCAGAGGGCTCTCTCCTTCAATCTCAATTAGGATATTGGCAACTCCATTTAATGTAGATTTTAGGCTAGGTATAGTAGCTCAAATGATTTTATTGGATTTGTTTTGGGTTGAAACAACAAGAGAAAGGATGATTTGGACTATGGAATTGATGTCTGTTTCTATTGACAAACCTGGGGCAAATTAAGTGCCATGTTCAGCCAAGTGAAGATTGTAAATGTGAGAAGTATAGGGGAGAAATCTTGTGGCCCTGCAGGAATTAGACAAGTGATGAATCTACAACAACAACTTTAGATGAAAGAGAATCATAAGGTTGCTCAACAGAGCATCTAGCGAAGGGTGAATTCTGCTAAGAGAACCATTACAACTAACAGCAAAATCATCATGAAAGGAGCATCATTACGAATGAATTCCTAACATATCACTTAGATAATGTTGTAACATAGTAGAAAAAACATAATTTGTAAATGAATTACAAGAAAAACATACTAAACATCAACACCGTGATGAATCCCAGATCCAAAGGGCAAAAGACTGCTTTATTAAAATGTATTCAGGAAAATATTTTACACAAAGCCAAGATAGCCTCTCTGCTGCAAAAATCGAACCTCTACACTATGAAAATCATAAAATATATACATTTTCTTATCCCTGTACTAAGGGAATTGAGCTCAACCATCTTCTTCAAAATAGAATCAGTTACGTTAAACTTGAACCAAATTTCTGAAAATAGGTGTTGAAGATGAACTCGTATCTCCTAAATCATAGCACCTGTTACAAAACGGAAAGAGGTTTTTGTAGATAAGGTCATGTAGATAAAAAAATCTCTCAAAGTTTTGAAATTTGTTTCCAGCTGCTCAGAATATGTGCCACAAAATCATATCTAAAACAGAAAATCATTAAAAATTTAAATCTCTGAAAATGAGCTATAAAGATCTAGTCACATATCCAAAGTCACGACACCTGTGAATAAACTAAAAGAGGTTTTTGTTATTAGGCTCGTGTTTAACAAAAAAATCCTTGGGTTTTGAAAAATTACTTTCCATCTGTTGTAAAATGGCACCGTACTAAAATGACTAAACAGTAAAAAATATGAAAAAATTTCTTTGTTTTAATGTAAGCTCCAAATATCACTGCATATCTCCCACATAGTAGCACTTGTGCATAAACTGAAGGAAATTTTTGTTATTTGGTATGTGATGGACAAAAACCTCTTTCACTTTTGAAAATTTCCTTACCATTGTTTCAGAAATTGATCTTGTAGTAAACTTGTCATTGTGTGTAGCAACTGACCTCAAAACATGCATAACCAAGAATCACTTATTCATTTCGATCATATCTTATGACCCAGAAACTAGTTTTAAGAAGTATACCCAAGTGCATATGGAGAAATCATCAATGAAAGTTAAGAAATACTTGTAGCTGTAGGTTTCAACCCTGTACAGAAATTACTTGCATATGAATTCTAAATCACAGGAAAAATAAAAAATGCGAGAGCATAACACATAAAAACACATATACACAGAGATTTCCTACTGGATCTCAAAACCGAGGCTACTAGCTTGATTTTTCATTATATTCCTTTCAATGTTACAATACATATTTATACATGCCGAAGCATCCAATAC
>APFE030628505.1:0-12305 GCA_000404065.3 Pinus taeda | reverse complement strand
TAAAACAAAATATATCTATCATACTGACCAAGGAATGCATGAAATAATTCATTAACAAATCATTGAGAAAAATTGACTTATTTGTATTAAATAATCAAAGGAACCATTACAACCTGAGCCTTGGTGTTGTGCAAGCTCCTCCCAGGGTCCAGCAAGTGATTTCCTCTACTTTGACAAGCTCACCCACTCCCACTATGGCAACAAGGAAGGATGGTGATCTCTCCTCACAAGTCAACAAATGGAAGTCTTAATTCCAGCAGCATTTACCCTATAGAATGTTCAGCTTTCAACCTTTTCTCCTTTGGCCCAATGCCTGTATTTATAGCATTCTAGAAGAGGTTATTCAGTTCCAACATCAATGGGATACTCCCTCTTTTGGATGGGGTAGCTCCTCTCTTGATGGGATAAGCTCCTCTATCATAGGGTGCATGAACCATCTGGAGGCGCTCAATACACGTCAAAAACTCTTCTAGAAGGCTCTAGAAGTGACCACAAGTAACTTTTTAAAGATGAAACTTGCGCCTTTTTACCTTTACAGGGGTACGCACCCTAGCTTTAGCTTACAGAGCGTATTACTACGCAGGTCTAATGTATTTGGAGTGCGTACACGCAGGAAAGGTAGAGAGAATCTGCGTACCCAGAGATAAACATGTTTTTAAGTGACTTTCTCTCTCTTTGAGGTTTTGACATGAAGAGCAGAGGTATGGGGCTTGACAAAGAGGACAATGTGGCTATTGATGAGGCCACATACTGCGGATAGTCAGAGTGACAAAATTCAGTGTAACAGGTACTATTACTAGCGGAGATACCCATTCACTATCAGATATGGGGTATATAAATCCTGCATTTAGCAGCTTCTGAAGCTCTTCTTTTACTATTTCTCTTATATTGGGATTCATCCTTCTCTGGGGTTGACAAACGGGGCGGGATCCTTCTTTAATGTAAATCCGATGAGTACACAGCTCAGGGGAAATCCCTTTCATGTCTGTGTAATCCCATGCGAATGCCTCCTTGTTTTATTTAAGTAGCTTCGTTAACTGCTGCTTTTTATCATCTGTTAGGTTGGGATTTATATTTAATGTCTTTCCTGGTTCGATTTCTATTGTCATACTTTTGGAAGGACTACCGGCTAATATCTGAGATGAATTTTCAGTTTCGAGATTGTTTTGGGACTCTGATTCTAGGATTGTGGTGAGGTGATTATGTATCTCGGAGCTAACCGAAGAGGGTTCAGAAATGAAGTTGCTGATTAATTCATCTTTAGTTGAGTTCTTGAGAGTTAAGGCTTGTCCGATTGTTAAAATAGGTTGAGCTTCTTCATCCTCATAGTCTACCCATATTGAATTATCGCTATTAATCATGGGTGTGGCATGGGGGTAGAGAGTCAATTGTTTAGTTTCCTGGCCATTGGATATTGTCATTGATCCAGATCTACAACTGATGAAAGCATCTGCTGTAGCTAACCATGCTCTTCCTAGAATTAGTGGATGACCCCCCAACTTTGTTTTAGTTTGTAACACCACAAAGTCGACTGGGTAATTCTAGGATTCTACAGAGATTACCAGGTCTTCGATTACTCCTTCAAGTTTGATTGTAGAGCGATCGGCCAGCTCTAAAATAGTTGGAGTTTCCCTGATCAAATGTTTCAACTGCAGTAATTGTGTTGTTTCCAGTGTCATAATATTTATTGCAGCACCTAGATCCACTTAGAACTTTAGAGACAAAGGTCTTGCCGACCTGAACTGTTACTGTAGGGTGACCAGGGTCACCATATATTTCACAGGAGGGTCTTTTTCTGTCATTAGAGCAGTCAGTTCTCCCATCACATGAACTGTGAGGGGTTCCTTGGCTTTTCTTCCAGGTTTCCTGACACAAATATCTCTAACAATTCTGGCGTAGATAGGGACATCTCTTAATGCTTGTAATAATGGAATTTTAACATATAAGTTCTGCAATTCTCCTAAAAGATTAAAGGCTGGTGGCTCAAACGTTTTACTCAGAGTCAATCTTTCAGGGAATGGTGGTTCAGTTGTTTGGACAGTCTTGTTAGTGGTTGATTCAATAATTTTGGTATCCTTATTGGATGACTTTCCTTTCCTAGCTTCTTCTTTTTCAGTATCAGTGATGTCATCTATGATGGGTTCAACTACTCTTCCAGAACGTAAATGGATGTCATTACATTGCATGGGAAGGGCAGGTTGGCTGTGAATATCAATTACCTGCAAGGCTTTATTATTGTTTGGGTTAGGGTTAGGTTGCACAGGCAGTTGGGGTCTCATTGCTTGGTTATTCTGGGAAGTATTGGGTGGTAAGGAAAGAGACTGTTGTTGCTGAGGAAATGGTATTTGTTGGGCTGCCCAATTTGGGTTCCATTGATTGAAGTATGGTTGCTGTGGGGCCCAAGGATTCCACATAGCAGGATCAGGAAAAGGGAGATTAGGTTGTTGCATAAGTGGAAAATTCATTTCATTAAAGGGTGGGTAATGCATTTGGTTCATGGGTGGGTAATTTGTTTGAAAAGGAGAATTATTATTCCAACGACTAAATGTTGTGTTAGAGTTCATACCTTGTCTTTGTGGCCATTTCCTTCTCTGTGTCATCAGGTACACTTCTTCAGCCTCTTCTTCGGTTGTCTGCAATTCTGCTTTGATTCTGGGCAGAGAAGGGTATTGTTGTGTTTCATGGTCCATTTCACAAATCGTACAGACAGGTGTCTTATCCAGTGGGAATTCCCTAAGTGGGTGTTTGTCTCTGCACTTAGAACAGAAAATAGCTAAAGCAGCTTCTGCTTCCGCCTGTTTCTTCTTAACCTGCAGAACATCGATTTGTGAAGCAAAAGAACTTAACATTTCAGTTTTAAATTCTTCTAATAAATTACCTATTTCAGCTCTTGTTGCTCCTCCACTAGCTGACTTCTGAACTCTCGAGTACACATTATCTCTGCTCTTTGATCTGTTCCCTGCTCCTCTTGAGCACCTCATGTAGAGATTAACAATTTCTTCAAATGGTTCCATGGAGATGTCCCCTTTTCCCAACATGTTCAACATGTCCAAACAGTCATCTCTTACCCCTTTCAACAATATGGTCTTCAGAATGTCTTTACTCATATTGGGGTGATCAGACCACTGCAGATTATACTGCAGCCTTTCCACAAAATATTCTAAGCTCTCATCCTCCTTCTGCACCATCTTAAACAGCTCTTCCTTCCTTTCTCTTGTTCGGCAGTAATCTTGGTATTTGGCCAAGAATGCATCTTTCATCTGGTCCCACGTGGAGATTGTCTGAGCCCCTAAGCTCATGAACCATCTCAACGCATTCCCTTTTAGTGTTGCTGGAAACAGTTCTAGTTTCTGATTAGAGTTCATATAATCATAACTTCTACATAATATATTGAATTCAAAGAGGAATTCATCTGGGTCTTCAGAGGATAACCCATGGAAATTGGGCAGCGCTGAAAGGGGAATGTTCTTCATAGGAGTCGTTCCTCTTGGTAAGTCCCCAATAGGGAATTCCAGGGTAGAGAGGGAGTTCTCCCCCCTTCCTTCTGCTCTGTTACCCTCCATTGGTCTTTCTCCTGAGTCACTTACTTTATCTTCTGTATCCTCAGGTTCTTTAGGTTCTTCAGGTTCTTCTACCGGTTCCTCAGTGTGTTCAGATACTTCCAGCTTCCTTTCAGGCCCCAATACTTCCTCCGTTTGTCGATCCGTTTGTGAGGAGTATTGTATTTGAGGTCTCCGGGAACTCGTTCTCTGCGATGTTTCAGCCTTTGAGATGATTTTGTCAATGAAAGTCTCTCTTCCTCCCTTGCCGCCTGTGAAGTTAGGTTTCTTGCGTCCTCTCATGCACCTATTATTTTCACAAAGAAATCATTAATGCCCTTAGAAATATTTAGTTGCCTTCCCCGGCAACGGCGCCAAAATGTTGGCTAGTTGAATTGTTTATTAATTAAACAATCAAGTACCACATTAATTTTCAACCTAGGAAAGTCTTTTTATTCCAAAGGCCATTGCGTACTGTTTGTACTTAAATTCTAAAAGCATCGAAAGCTGTAGTATACTTAGTTCCTATACTAGGTTATCACAGTGCTGATAAAAAGAAAAGGAATTGATTAAAATTACAGATCTAAGAAACAAGGAAATGGATGCTATGTTGGCAGAGGATCAGGACCCTATCCTCCAGTTGAGGACGTTCAGCACCTGCCCCTGGAATCAGATTACTAACACACTGCACTCAGATTCATCGGTGAAACACGCTTGCATAATTTCGAATAACATAATAAAACAGAGTGCTAGCAAAACAGAATTGCAAGAGGTAATGCTACAAAGTCCAAAACAGAGTATCTGCAAAAAGAAACTATCACACATTTACACACTTGACAGCAAAGTAAATGGGTGAATCTTGTGAGGAAGGTGGGCCCAGTCCCTCTCACAAGATTACCCAGAACGTGAAGAATAGCTTACATACTCAGAACATTCTTCTATTCATCTGTCAAATATTCGAGTACAGTAAAGTTCAGAATTGCTGATATTTTTACAAAAATGCTCTTACAGACTCCCTGACTAATGTAGATGTCTCCTCTTTATAGAGGAGACATCTACTACAATAGATTGTTACGGTTCAATTGGTTGATCTGTTTAATTAAAAATAAGAATTACAGAGATGTTGTTGCAACAATATGACGATATATTCTTTGTTTAGGTTCTAGCTGTTACACAGCTAGTAACTGTTCTTCGACCGTCTTCCTTGGGATACGTACATTCCTTTCGCCGATTCCCCGTACTATTCTGGTTCTAAGTCCTAGTGACTTTGTTCTACTTTCTTTGGAAAATTGCTTGATTCAGCCACGTCAGTGTTCCTCAGATAATTGCCGTTGTTATTCCCAGCTGATGCAAAATACCCGCTTTAGGTGATTTCTGTTGCTGACTATATCAACTGCGTAGTTGTTGTTTCTGGTGTTGCGGCAACTGCGTAGTTGTTGTTTCTGGTGTTACTGCAACTATGGGTTATAATTCCTGCGGGCTTAAGACAATTACTTAGCAATTTAGTCAGCTTTCCCAAGATAAATACAAAGGTACTTACGAATATACAGTGAACAATTAAACATATAGATATGCGGGAAGTTACTCCATACCTTGGGGTGATCAAGTCATTGTGTGATCAAAGCTTATAACTTATGACTAAAAAAAATAATATTATGATGGAAATATAAGGTCAAAATTGGTCAATTCTGGGTCCTAACAATTTTCATTAGAAAGTTATAAACATGCATAGAAGGAAATTTATTCCATTTCATCCATTTACCTACCTACTATTCCCAACTAGAAATACGATCTTGTTTTTGTAGATAAAATGTTCACTTACTCCCAAAACCTTAGGCAATTTGTTCACAAACATGATAGGTTGGATGCCTTGTTTGAGCATTCTCTTCTTATGTGATGGTATTACACAGAGTAGAAGAAAAATTGTCCTCGGAGAAGAAGGCACAATTTCCACAATTCTCAAATTATGGAATAACGAGCCTTTGTTTTGGTTTATTGAAACTAACTCAAGAAAAGGCTTCAACTGTTAATATTCATATTGTGAACAAAACCTCATCAAACAAAAGGCGTTGTGGTTTCCTCTATGTCTTAGATAGAAGGAATTTTATTTGATCCTAAATTGGATGAAATATGGGAAGTGTTTAGTCAAACTCTAAATTCAAAAATGATGATCCTTAGATTGTAAACACTTCACATAAATGTAATGCTCGAGATAATCCTAAGAATTCTAAAGAAAATAAGGCTATTGAGAAATCTCAGGCTCAAGATGAGAAATATTTTGAAATTCTTCTTGCCTTTCCTACGACCAAAATTTCTTTTAATATTGAGTAGATTCCTCCTTTGGATATTTTCTATAGCCCTCAACACAAGGATGTAGTGAAAAGAGGATGAGAGAAAAGAAACCTAGATCAATCATAAACATCAGTATCTAGCAATCTCTCCACATTTGAAGTACTACAAAACCAACAGAGGATTTAAGGAGACTAACTCACTTCACAGGTGCTTATGCCTCAAAAGCTATTGATAAGGCCACAGAAGTTCAAATACTTCTAAAGGAGAAATAAGAAAAAATCCTCGTATTAGAGAAAAATCTTGATAATGAGAAGTAGAGGATCAATGACCAATGGAAGTCATAGTTGACAGAATTACATCAGAGATTTCAATCTCTAAAGTTGAAATATGATAATGATTTGTAGATAAAAAAATGATCAAATCTAGGAAATGAAGAAGAAAATGAACAAAATCATGTTAGTACTGAACTGATAGGATTTAAGAAGGGATCCAAGTAGTTTAATGTTCTTCCTGGACATCACCAAAGGGCCTTCTGCAATAAATTGGTAATAATTCAAGATCTGTGTAAGGTTGTTGATTGTCTTGTTGATCAATTGTCAGATATGACAAACTACTTTGAAGAAATGAATGAGAAGCTCACAGGTTTCCTCAACTAGAAATAAAGTGAAGAAGGTAGATCTAGTAATATACCAAAGATTGTTGAGGCTTAGAAAGTCTTTTTTTTAGGGAATGGGAGATTCAAATGAAACAGGCCAAAGTAGCCTTAAATGAAGCCTGAAATATTTCTAGTTCAATTGTTGAATCAATTAATGCTAATTTTTTGCAATCTAATCTCATTTGGATTTGTATCAAAGGTACCTTTCCCAATGCGATAGTTTTGTCAAAGATGTGGGAGGAACATTGTAAGAAGGTCACTGAAATAATCGGCCAATTGACCAAGCTTAATCTCAAGCATCACTAGTAGTTTGAAGTCAATCCACACAGTCAACGATTGGTTCTTTGTTGCCTTTCTCATATCACCATATAGATGTTTCCATCCTTAAAAAGTGATATTTTTAGAGGTCAAATGAGGATCAAGCCCAAATTCTCATTGGAGTTCAGTATTTTGATAGATATCTACAATCCGTGACAGCTAACTATTAGAAAATATTCTTCCTAATCTTGGAAATTTGTTGCAACCATTTCCCAGTTTTCCTTTTATTGATATTTTTGTTGAAGATTTGTTAGATCAATTTATTTTTATCTTTTGTTGGAAAACTATAAATTCTCTCTCCAAGATGGAAAAAGGGTTCTGAATTTATGTAAGAAGAGACTTAGGTTGCAATATTGTAATTATGTTTTTCTTAATATTAAGCCGAACCACTTGTTTTTCCATGATGAGAGATCTATGGTGTATTGGGTAATACTATCTTATTTCTGTATTTTTTCTTTGAATGGAATGATTTAGTCTTATTTTTCACATGTATGTTTTAGTCATTCTTTCATTATCACTATTAAGGTGCTTGATTAAGATTTAAGGTATATTGTGAACAATGAGATCTCTGTATATGTGATGTTTTAACAAATTAAATTTATTAACTATTTAATAAAAATAATTTTCTATAATTGAGTTAATATCATAATTGCACGATGATGTATATTGTTATGTTAATTGTGACATCTTTATAACACATATACCATAAGCTTACTCAGGCTTAATAGTAGTTTATATTAGATTCTATTTAATTTCTTAGTTATATTAGAATGCATACCCACATCCACTACATCTCATATACTTTTGTTTAGAGGGAAACTAGTCCCAAAATTCTAGTTGGAGCCATCATTCCAAACGGAAAAGGATATGATTTAAGATCTTGACTAAGTGGTTTCCCCAATGTTGATGTAGTCATTTAGGACAACCAACATTTTTGGCACTTAAGGGAGGTCCAATTGACTATGAATGGAAAGAAAGACTCATTCCAAATCTATAGGTCATTCTAAGATCCACTCCCCCTTAAAGTCTCCTCCAACTTCTAGGTCACATTCTAAATCTCCTAAGTCTAGATATGAAGTTTCCTAATATTCATCTCCTATCCCAAATATGAAAGAAGTTGGTGAAACTTCCACTCCTCTTCCAGATAATACTATCTAAGCTCCTGAATTGTAAACTTCAATTCAAAGATTTGAAGAGATTTCAATTTTAGGAGAACACATTACTGAGACATAATTTTCTGATGATAGTGTCACTTCATCACTGAATTCTTTTGTAATTCTTACTAGAGAATAGAGTGAGAAGCTTGAAATTGAACATTTTGGATTTCCTTTACCAACCCATAAGAAAAAGAAACATACTTTTGGCATCAAGTCCTTGGCTACTGAAATTATTTCATCTTCTCCACCTCATGCTCCCTCTGTTCAACCCACTTCTTCTCGACCTACTTTTCCGTCTTCTTATCATGCTTTATCGTCCTCTTCCACAATCAACCAATGATATTGTTAGAAGTAGTACTGTATGGGTAACTTCTTCAACTCTAAATAATTCCACATCCCCTTCATAAAAAAAAACTACTTTTGGAGCTAACATTAATCCAAGAATGGAAAATTGACCATGGAACATTCCAGGAGCAGTCGCTATGACACCTCCCCTGCACCCTCTTCCTAAGCATCGAAAGAGGTGGTTGCTAAAATATAAACAAAATGATTGGTTACCTATAGAGGAACATCTTCATAATTGTATGTTGGAAATCAATCTTAATGGGGTTTCAAAAGAGGATGTAGTTTGTAGACTATCCCCTTATACATTTGAAGGGTCTACAAGGTCCTATTATTTTTCTTTACCAGCAGGACCAATTAGAAATTGGAACACATTTTAAGAGAAGTTCCTAAAGAAATCTGGGGATGAAAAAATGATCGCCACTTTGATTAATTACCTATCAAATCATCAGGCCACTCTAAATCAAGAAATAAAATATTTTAGTTAAAGGTTCAATAAATTATTGAATAAAATTCGAAGTTCTTCCAAACTTGGTGTTAATGTAAAAATTGAATGGTATATTAGTGATGTCCTTCAAATATTGCAATGTTTGTTGATAGAGCTCAAAAGGTTGTACTTTTTGATAATATGAAGGAAGTCATGGCTGTCGAAAAAACAGTACTAGCTCTTGAAAATAAATTTTCCATAGAAGAAGGAAAGCAAGCAAAGAAGGTAACTTTCAAAGAAGAACCCAAGAATAAAAATTCCAAATATCCTTATGATTTGGAAGGATTGAAAAAGATGCTTAAAACTATGGAAAGTGTGATGGTCAATATTAAGAAGCAAGTTGTTGAATATTGAAGAGAATATTATAGACCATTTAATAAAAAACAACCTCCCCAACCTTAACCACCTGCTCAAATTTCAAATCTAGACTCTAATGATGATGATGAAGAAGAAGAAGAAGAAGAAACTCCATCTGCAGAAGAAACTAAAGAGGAAGAGATAACCGAATCTCATGGATTGTGGGATTTTATCCTCACTACTTCGGAGGATGAAGAAGAAGGGGAAACTCTTCGAGTTAGTACCCAAAGTGAACTACATGTTTATACCACACAAGCAAGTAAAAATGAGAACAACCCAAATAACTCGACAAAGGAGAAAGGAATGTCTAAAAAACCTTCCAATCAGGCTATTGATCCCCCGACTACTTATAAATCACCTTCTCTTTCTTTTTCCTGACCGAAAACTTTGGTAGTATATGATACAATTGAATACAACATAGTAGAGGACATGAAAAAGACCAAAACCAATATTTCCCTATATGAGGTTATTAAATTAAAATAGCAGTAGAATTTGCTACTTAACGAGTTAAATTCTCTCTCTACATCTCTATTTCCTTCAACTGTTTTTACTTCAAAAGTCTCAAAAGGAAAGAGTAAGCCATCTAAGGTCCCCTTAGATAAATTCAACCATTATGATGCAATCCTAATTGGAGATAGGTCTATTTCTCACACTCCTCCATTTCTTTTGACTTTCAAACTTTTTAACAAAAATGTACACTAATGTTTAGCATATTTAGGTACTTCTTCTAATATCATGCCTTATTCGGTATGTCTTAAACTAAATGTAAAACCTCATAAATCTGTCGTGAAAATTGCGCAATTGGGCAAGACTAGAGTAAAATTTTTGGGAGAAATGAATGCTACGTTGGTTAGACTATCTTCCAATTCAAAAGTATTTCAAATCATTGATATCTTGGTAGCTGATATTCTTGAGTTTCATCGCCTCATCTTAAGCAAGGATTTGTCTAAGAAGTTACATGGTTATTTCACAATAGATTAATGACACATGTGGATCCCTTACAGTAGAAAACCAAATCATATAATGTAGTACTCTTTGATTGATATAGATGATGAGAATGGATCTATAGATTTTACAAATAATATTTTCGGAAACTATTCCTCATATTCTATTTTTGGTAATTTTCCTTTCCAAATGTTCTTCATTTCTTGTTGATTATGTTTCATCACAGATAGAATTTCTTTCGCAAACGTATTCAACAAGGTGTATTAATATTGTGAAAAATCCTATAAATAAGCTTGATGATTTATATTGGACACTTTATTTTGATGGATCAAAGTCCACTAATGGTGTAGGAGATGACTGCATTTATAGTTTATCCAAATGGAGTGAAAATGATGCTTTCATGTAGGTTTTATTTTTATTGCACTATAATGTAACTCAATATGAAGTGTGTGTCCAAGGGTTACAAAAAGCTATTAGTTTAGATGCAAAATATCTTAAATTTTATGGTGATTCCAAAATCATTATTAAATAGGTAGGGAATAAAATCTATTGTGTTTCTAATCACTTTAATTATTACCAACCCTTAATTCAAGAATTGACTACACAATTCATGGCATTCAATATAAATCCAATTCCTATATTTCAAAATGCCAATGCAAACCTATTATCTAGCATAGCTTCAAAACTCATACCTCATGAGGACTTCAGTCTAGATAAATTTTCAATAGAATTGATTTTTTGCCCTTCTATTTTGAATAATATCACGAATTAGCTAGTGTTTAATTTTGATAATGATATTCTAAGTTTTTTTACTTATGAATGTTATTATATAGATAATATCATTGATGAAGATGAACATGATAGGAATATTAACAAGTCTTCTGATGAAAATTCATTATCATAAACTCCAATGTAATACTTTCAAGTTTGAACTTGTTAATTTAGGGTCAAAGGAAAAGCCTCAAAATATTAATTTAGGAAACGAAATCTCTCTTGATGAAATTTTATCATTCATACATTTGTTAAGGAGATACAAGGATGTTTTTTCTTACAGTTACAATGACTTGAATACATATGATGCCTCTATCATCCAGCATACCATACCCATGCTACCTGATGTAAATCCAATTCAATAGAAACTTAGAAAAATCCACCCAAACCTTGAACTCAAATCAAGACCAAGTTGAATAAATTTCTTAAAGTAAAAATAATTTTGTTGATCAGACATTCGAAGTGGGTGTCAAACCTCATCCCTATTAGAATGAAGAATGAAAAAATTTGAATTTGTATTGATTTTAGAAATTTGAATAAAACATCTGAAAAGGAAAACTTTCCTCTCCCTATGATGGAACAGATCTTGTAGTTTGTTGTAGCCTCTAAGTTTATGTAATTTTTAGATGGTTTTCTGAGTTATAACTAGATCCTTATACACCTTGTAGAGAAATTAAATACAACACGAAGAACCAAATGGGGGACCTATGATTATCAAAAAATGCCTTTTGGTTTAATGAATGTTTATTTGGATGATATTACAATTTATTCAAAGAAATGGAGTAATCATATTTTTAACATGGATTTTTGGAAGGTGCATGAAATTTGGAATATTGTTAAATCCCAAAAACTCATTATTTGCTCTAAATGAAGGGAAAATCTTAGTTTTTGTTGTTTCAAAAGATAGAATTAGTATAGACTCAGAAATAGTCAAAGCGATCTCAGAAATTTCCTTGCCTCATAACAAGAACTCTATGCAATATTTTCTTGTGAAAATCAATTTCGTTAAACGTTTTGCCCCTAATTTTTTACATATTATCATGCCTCTTCAGAACATGATAAAAAAGAAGGCAATCTATAAGTGGGGACAAGCTTAAGGAACATCTTTTGAATCAATTAAGAAATCCATTATTCATGCTCCTTCATTTTCATCTCCTTATTATTCTAGGGAATTTTTCCTAAATACTTTTGCCTCTGATCATTCTTACGTAGCAATTTTAACTCAACAGAACCAAGAACAAGTTGAAGCTCCTATTACTTTATATAGTTCTACATTACAAGGAGCATAATTGAATTATTAAGAAGTGGAAAAACATGCTTTCACAATCCTTAAATCAACAAAACATTTCCGGCCTTTTATCATAAAATCATGCTCAAAAGTGATTGTGCCTTTTCCAATAGTTAGGAAATTAATTATACAAAATATATTAGGAGAAAAGAGA
>APFE030628503.1:0-11374 GCA_000404065.3 Pinus taeda | reverse complement strand
ATGTCAAGAGATTCATTTTTGAAACACATTTCAAAAAATGATTTTGCATGTGGATGAATCCAAAATAATTTTTTCTCTATTATGTAATCAGCATCAACTCCCATTTTCTCAATATGCCCGTTGTTTGTTGCTTCATCATCGATGCTATGATAAAAAAATGTCCTTTAGTTAAACAACTAGTTTCTTTTCAGTTATTTTGGCTGCAACACAATGGAAAATAATATAGTCAAACCATTTTATTCATGTTACAAAAATTACTAAAAAATTGTTGAAATAATACACTTACCTTGAGTGGTTTTTGCACTATTTATAGATGAAACAATAATTTCTTTTATCATCTTGATAGGACCTGGAGTAAACATATTAAACCTTCAATCAAATACCAATTGTACTTCTTATTAAACCTTCAATCAAATACCAATACCAAGAAAAACATTAGTAATGCAAATTTTAAAAAGAAACACACACACACGCACACCTTTAACATTACTTTGATTGTTAATTTTATCCTTTTTATTTGTTCCTATAATAAAAATATACAAAGTTATGGTAGTTACAAGCATTTGAGTTTGAAGAATAATAAGATAAACAAGAAGACAAGTTATAAGTATCTGATATGACATTATCTTCATCTTTGTAACGTTGCACCTCATCATCATCTTAGTTACCTTTATTTGTTTCCAAATTAAACATATAAAATATTTTGAATTGTGAAAATGAATAGAATCATTAAATAACAAGGAAAACAAGTGGACAAATTATAAGTACCTGAAGTTATATTTTGTTCTTGATTAAAGTTTTGTTTAACTTTCATTTGATCAATGTCTTGGTTCTCTTTGCTTGTCACTATAATAAACATAAAAAAATGTTATAAATTGTGACAATGAACAAAATTCATTAAACAACTATACAAAAAAAGAATCATCTATAATCATCCATAGTAATATTTTGGTCTTGATTGTAGTTTTGTGGGACAGTACCCTGGTCATTATATGCATTCTCTTTATTTCCAACTATAATCAACATATGAAATGATATGAATCACAATAATTTAAAATAATAATAAAATAAAATAAAAAAAGATAGTCACAATGATTAATACCCATTTCTATCTCCATCGTTCCATGGTCATTGTCTTGATTAATTTCATTCATCTCATAATTCCCTATAATAGTCATCCAAAAATGTTATGAATATGGAAATTAAATAACTTGAAAAATTATCAAGAGAAAAAACCAAACAAATTATGTACCTGGTATGATAACTTCTTCCTCTCCTCCTTCTCCTCCTATTTCTATCTCCATACTTTTTTCAACAACATGAGCACTATGTTGATTAATTTTTTTCTTCCCACTTTCATCATTCTCTATTTTATAATCTCCATCATTAGTCATTTTAGTGAATGCTTTGACAATTAAGAAATATGAAAAAAATAGTATCCAAAGTATTATAAGAAGAAAAAAAATGAATTGTAGTACTCGAATTTTCCAAGTTAATGGATACCGGATTTGATAGTTGAAAAGATTTGTAATTATTTAACATGATTGTCCTTTGTGACTCTATTTGCACAACACATGAAATTCTTCTTCCATATGTACAACAAGCCTTGATTAAATTTTTCCCCGCATAAAGAGAAATAACCACTTTTGCATCACTACATTGTTGGTGTTTCTCCACTAAATCCATCCAGAAATCATAATCTCTCTCATTTTCATCAAATGTGTCTTCAAATGTGTGAAAGTATTTTATAGCCTTCAAAAATTTTAATTCTGAAGTATAGAAATGTATAATAAGAACTATATCATAAGTATAATTGTTTTGGGACTTATATTCATAAATGCCACTAGTCATTTTATAGTTGAACTTGGAGTTCTTTATGGAAATTTCCAAAGACTAGCATACATCATTACAAAACCAAAGTTCTACTAAGAGAACTATAGTAAAGTCATTCAACTCATTTTTTTCAATAAGAAATCGAAAAAATTCAATGTAATATTGCTTGTGGAATTGTTTTTTTTTCAAAGCGAGTGTATCCAAAACAACAAGGTCAGTATGTAAAATTGGTTGCAACTGACATGGAAAAGAGTGCACAAGTGTTGACAAAAGATGAGGGCCCCCAAAATGACAACCAAATTCAAAATTGTTATCAACCTGTTGAACACTTGTTGATCCATTTATCATTCTATCAAGGACTCCACATGCTTGCTGAGAAAGGGACTCTATCTTTGTATTACGTGTTCCTTTGACATAAGTAGACCCCTCCACCGTGTTGCAAAAATTGGTAAATATGATATCATTAATTTCATAATGCTCAAGAATGTGGAATGTGGTAAGAGTCATCTCATTCAAGTTTTGATCATGACTTTGACAATATGTAACCATTGCATCCAATATTGTTCTGTTGGTTTTCAATTTAGAACAATAATATTTTAATTTTATGGCATTTGATGGATGATTAATTGGAATAGAAAACCAAATGGTTCCATCCAATAGCTTATATGATACTGAAGCAATTTCTTCCATGGTGAATCCTTGAATGGGCCGAAGAGTAGCTGGTGTCAAACTATGTAAACTATTTCTCTTGTAGTTCTCAAAATCAGGTTGGCTTGGAGAACACTTTAATGTGCCTAGTTGGTAACAGTTAAAAACAGTGTCCCATTTATCCCAAATAGGTTCATCAAAATATAAGAGAATTTTTTTATCAGAAAAATTTGTAATTGGAGAGACAAAGAATGAGCACAACATTTCATCATCAACCTGATAAAATAATAAATATAAACTAATAAGAATTCAATGTCAAAATGAAACTAAATAATGTGTTATAATCTAATGAGAAATCATTATAAATATAAAAAAATATGACTTATATTATCAGCTTTAGTTATTTATCTACAACAAAAATAGATACAATAATAAAATGTTAAATGTAAAAATAATTAAAATTACATACCTTCTCTTCAGCTGTCTTAGAACATCCAATCCTCCTTTTCTTTAATTTGTCATTGGAAATTAAGAAATGTCTTACCAAGCGCACACAATCAATAAATGGAGTTTTGAAGAATACCTTATTTGCATAATTAATTGAAAACAAATGTGGATCACATCAGTGGGTTCAACTAATGGATGCAACAATCAAGCATTACATTTTTTATATTTTTTTCGCTTCTCTCGATACATTATACTTAGGATTTGTTAAAATTTCTTTCACTGCTTGAATGGTATGTTGACCATCAACTATCCAAAAATTGATATTCTTAGAATTTAGATCTGTCTCATTTATAATTTTGATAGAGTTTACCAATGGATCAGGCTCATTGATGTCAAATGGAATCAGAAGAGCATCGGGTAATGAGGTTTGAAATTTGTCTAAGAATGATTTCACTAATACTTGAACATTAAAATTATCTCGTGATCTTAATTTGAAAACTTTGGGGGCTTCTTTACATCTTTCAACAACCACTTTTGTATTAAAGGAGTTTGAAAATAGATAGCAATGCTTAAAGGCTTCATGAATCTCATCACATTGATTTGCAAGGTTAGTTGTCTCAAATTCAACTTTCCTAGTTTTTTGAAATTCTATAGTGAGCTTGAAATCACTTTTTGTTATATTCTCCTCCAAATCAGATAAATATACTCTTCTCAAAGCAAGTAATTGAGAATCAATTTTATCAAGAAATTTACCTTTTTGTTGTAAATGAAGAAGTACAGATGATGTTTTTTTACTTCTTACATAGTGATATCTCAGAACGGTGGCGATGCATTTTAAAAGATCTGCACAACTATTTAGTCCAGATTTAGAGAAGCTCTCAAAGTTATCCAACTTGAACATTGAAATCTTTATCGTATTTGTTGAATCAGTACTTGAAGCTTCAATGAAATCTCGTCTAAAATTTGTATACTCCACTTGACATGAAATTAATTTTACCTCATTTTATTTAATCATTTCCACTTGAAAGTCAATGTCATTTTCATTGTAAGCATAGCAATTAATTGCTATTCCTAATATCTCTGGTTCGTTTCCATCTATTGATCCAAATAGATACCTATCAGGAAACATATTCATCGGAGCTTCTATTTGGATGTACCAATCTTGCACAAGCTCATATTTATTATATGTATTGTATTTTTTAATCATTTCAAAAGTAGAAGTAAAAGGTGTTATTAAGACTACCTTTTCAATTGAATAACTTTTCTTTTTCTTAAGTGATGGTTGTAACATTTCATTTGCTTTTGGGCCAACCAATTCTTCAAATAACAACAAAAAAATATTTGCATTAATCAAAATGAAAATATAATTTCAAATGTTGTCACATAATGTTCTTATAAATACTAAAAAACCACCTAATCTAACCATTTCTAAGAGAGTGTACATAAAATATAAAACCACCATACGAGTTGAAGGAGGCAATGTTTGTATATCACTTTTTTTTTGTTTCTTCTTGACTACTGTACTTCGAATTTTAGGCACACCAGATTCCGCAGTTTCTAGAAAAAAAAATATGGAATACATGAAATACAAATATTATTAAACAACCTTATAATACACGATTTCCATTTACATCCACAATAATAAATGAGTACATATGCTATGCAAGTTTTACTATATGACACCAAAATTTATCACGTGGGTAAAATTGCTAAGAAAAGAAACCACCTAATCCAACCATTTCTAAAAGAGTACATAAAATATAAAACCACCATACCAATTGAAGGGGGCATCATTTGTATATCGTTCGTTTTTCTTTTTCTCTTTGCTACTTTACTTCGAATTTCACGCGTATCAGTTTCCATGGTTTCCAGAAAGAAAAATATTATGGAAGACATGAAATAAAAAATAGTATTAAACAACCTTATAATACACGATTTCCATTTACACGCACAATAATAAATGAGTACATATGTTATGCAAGTTTAGTATATGACACCAAAAGTTATCACATAGTTAAAATTTCTTGGAAAAAAAAATACCCATGTTAGTATGGGTTGTCCTCATTAAAACCCCACTCCTAAGGATATTTCCATAGGTTTTATTAATCAACAACGAGTTATTAACACAATGTCTAACGATTGTAACAAAGTATAAACTAAAATTGTCATACCATTTAAAGAATTTGGTGTCATGTTTCTTGAACTTCCTTTTTCCTTGGATACTTCCTTTGAATTCTCACTAGCTTCATAGTCCATGGTATCTGAAAATAAAGTAAAAAATTGTTATCACAGTTTCGAATTATTGATGAAAATATGAATTTATAAATACTATAACTACTCGCATCATTATATGTGTAACAAAATGAACAATAACAAGTGTAGAAATCACAATAATAGCTAATCAAGGTTAGAAAAAGGCCACCCCCAAATAATTTATTATGTTCTTTTAATCGTGAATATAGGAAAGCAAACATCTACTAGGTTTCCTTCTAGCACGAGCATAAGAACATTTCTAAAAGACATTACATTGTGAATAAATAAAAACAATTGTAGAAACTACAACAACATCATATATTCACAAAATTTATCTCTTATAGTCATGTATATTCTTAGTTTTCTTTAGAAAAAATAAAAGCAAAACACAATGAAAGAACATTAACTATGGCGATCATTAGATTTTCTTTTATATTTTCGTCTAGCACAAAGACAAACACATAGAAACTTTGCAAGGTGAAAGACATATAAATGTGATATAATTACTTCTAACAGGAACAAAAGCATATTGCCAACAAGAATCTTGCAAAGCAAAAGAAATATTTGCATCCTAGATTTATTTCTATTACAAACGCATAGATATTGTTAAAAAAAAACATTGTAAGGTGAAAGAAATCTAGCATGTGCTAGAATTATTTTTAGTACGAACACATTCATATTTCCAAGAAAAACATTGCAAAACAAAATAAATATAAGCACAAGCTAAATTTGCCTTCTACCACAAAACACAAACACATTGTTCATTAAAAATATTGCAAGGCAAAGGAATGTAAAACCCATGCTAGACTATATTCTATCGCATACAAGAAGATTCCCAACACAACATTTTTGTAAAGGCCCCCCCAAATTCTAGTGGATGCTAAATTTCCTTCTAGCAAACATAAACACAAATGTCAATAAAAAAACATTGCCAAATAATAATATTTCTTGGGGACATGACCTTGCCTTTTAGAGACTATGAGGTTTTAGTCCATGCCTACATAGACTGTTGTTATAATATAAGAAATGTTAAACCCTGAAATGATTAGAAGGCACTTCATGTGGAATATGTAGCCTAAGAATGGGATAGTGTACAAAGATTTCCTCCTATAAAAAACACAAGAACGTTGCAAATAACAACATTACAAGGTGAAAGAAATATAATGCATACTATATTTCCTTCTAATGGAAACATAATCACATAAATTCACTATAGGGTGAGAAAAATTTAGTATGTGTTACATTTACTTATAACACAAACATATAAAAATTTCCAATGACAACATTACACGACAAAAAAAATCTATCACATGCTAGATTTCCTTTTAGCCTAAACAGAAACATGTAAGCATTCACAACATTACAACGCAAAATAAAATCTAACATGTGTTACACTTCCTTTTAGCGCAAACTTGAGCACATAGAAACATTGTAGAGTGAGAAGTCTATCAAGTGCTAGATTTATGTCTACCACAAATACAAGCACATTGCCAGCAACAACATTGTAGAGTATAAGAATTCTAGGTTGTCTTAAATTTTCTTCCAACACAAACACAAGCACATTTTAATTTGAAAGAAATTTAACACATGTTATATTTCCTTTGAGCACAAACACAAGAACATAACAACAATGTAGGACTAAATAAGTTTAATGTGCGCTAGATTAACAACATTGCAATTTCAAATAAAATCTAACATGTGTTACATTTCCTTTTAACGCAAATTCGAGCACATAGAAACATTGTAGAGTGAGAAATCTAGCAAGTGCTAGATTTATGTCTACCACAAATATAGCCACGTTGCCAACAACAACATTGTAGAGTATAAGAAATCTAGCTTGTGTTAAATTTTCTTCCAACAAAAACACAAGCACATTTAAATTTGAAAGAAATCTAACACATGCTATATTTCCTTCTAACACAAACACAAGAACATAACAACATTTTAAGACTAAATATGTCTAATGTGTGCTAGATTAACAACATTGCAATGTAAAAGAAAATCTAACATGTGTTATATTTACTTTTAGTGCAAACTCAAGCACATAGAAACATTGTAGAGTGAGAAATCTAGGAAGTGCTAGATTTATGTCTACCACAAAATACAAGCACATTGCCAATAACAACATTGTAAAGTATAAGAAATCTAGCTTGTGTTAAATTTTTTCCAACACAAACAAAAGAAAAAATTTAAATTTGAAAGAAATATAACACATGTTATATTTCCTTCTAGCACAAACACAAGAAACATAACAACATTTTAGCTAATAAGTCATGTGTGCTAGATTTAACAACAATTGCCAATGAAAAAGAAAAAGTATAACATGTGTTAGTTTCCTTTTAGCGCAAACCAAGCATTATAGAAACATTCAAGAGTGAAAATCTAGCAACTGCTAGATATATGTCTAACACAAATACAAGCACGTTGCCAACAACAACATTGTACAGTATAAGAAGTCTAGATTGTGTTAAATTTTCTCCCAACACAAACACAAGCACATTTTAATTTGAAAGAAATGTAACACATGCTATATTTCATTCTAGCACAAACACAAGAATATAATAACATTGTAGAACTAAATAAGTCTAATGTGTGCTAGATTAAAAACATTGCAATGTAAAAGAAAATCTAACATGTGTTAGATTTCCTTTTAACTCAAAGTCAAGCACACAGAAACATTGTAGATTGAGAATTATAGCAAGTGCTAGATTTATGTCTACCACAAATACAACATGTTGCCAACAATAACATTATAGAGTATAAGAAATCTAACTCGTGTTAAATTTTCTTCCAACACAAAAACTAGCACATTTAAATTTGAAAGAAATCTAACACATGCTATATTTCCTTCTAGCACAAACACATGAACATAACAACATTTTAAGACTAAATAAGTCTAATTTGTGCTAGTTTAACAACATTGCAATGTAAAAGAAAATCTAACATGTGTTAGATTTCCTTTTAGCGCAAATTCAAGCACATAGAAACATTGTAGATTGAGAAATCTAGCAAGTGCTAGATTTTTGTCTACCACAAATACAAGCACGTTGCCAACAACAACATTGTAGAGTATAAGAAATCTAGCTTGTGTTAAATTTTCTTCCAACACAAACCCAAGCAAATTTAAATTTGAAAGAAATTTAACACATGTTATATTTCCTTCTAGCACAAACACAAGAACATAACAACATTTTAGGACTAAATAAGTCTAGTGTGCTATATTAACAACATTGTAATGTAAAAGAAAATCTAATATGTGTTAGATTTCCTTTTAACGCAAACTAGAGCACATAAAAACATTGTAGAGTGAGAAATCTAGCAAGTGCTAGATTTATGTCTACCACAAATACAAGCACGTTGCCAATAACAACATTGTAGAGTATAAGAAATCTAGCTTGTGTTAAATTTTCTTCCAACCCAAACACGAGCACATTTAAATTTGAAATAAATCTAACACATGTTATATTTTCTTCGAGCACAAACACAAGAACATAACAACATTGTAGGACTAAATAGGTCTAATGTGCGCTAAATTTACAACATTACAATGTAAAATAAAATCTAACATTTGTTAGATTTCCTTTTAGCACAAACTCCAGCACATAGAAACATTGTAGAGTGAAAAATATAACAAGTACTAGATTTATGTCTACCACAAATACATGCACATTGCCAACAACAACCTTGTAGAGTATAAAAAATCTAGCTTGTGTTAAATTTTCTTCCAACACAAACACAAGCATATTTAAATTTGAAAAAAATCTAACACATGTTATATTTCCTTCTAGCACAAACACAAGAACATAACAACATTTTAGGACTAAATAAGTCTAATGTGTGCTAGATTAAGAACATTGCAATGTAAAAGAAAATCTAACATGTGTTAGATTTCCTTTTAGCACAAACTCAAGCACATAGAAACATTGTAGAGTGAGAAATCTAACAAGTTGTGATGGATTTCTCACACAAAACAATCTCATACTCACCTCCATATCCCTCCACATGCTCCTCCCCATCTAGGAGATGCATATACATGTTTATAAACCACATCAAGTAAATTGTCTCTCTCACTCATGTGGAATCATTGGTCTTTGTAAGATTTCCCAAACTATGCAAATAGAACAAACTCTAACATTATCATCTAGAAAAAAATTTCCTCTCTATGCTGACTAAATCTAGAGTTAAGATGGATCTAAAGGAAAAGCTTGTACCTTGAGAAATTTGATCCCTTTGTAGGCTATCTAAATCTAGAGTTAAGATGAATCTAAAATGGTTTAATTATTAATAATTATAATGTTTATTTTATTTTATTTTATATTTATGTAATTTGACTAAATTAACAAAGTTTAAATAACATTACATAACCTTAGAACATCTCATTGGGCTAAAGTCTCCCATGTAATCATTCATGTTGGACTAAAGTCTCTCCATGCAATTATTTAAATTTGTAGATATTTATTTTTATTTTAATCAATAATATTTAATATAAAGTAGAAAACATAAACTTGGAAAATCCCATAATTATTATAAATATCAAGTGAATTACAATGAAATTTGAACCATTTAAAATTATAATTTTATATTTTTATTTTAGAAAATTTAAGAGGATAAAAATTGGATAATAATAAAATTTATTAGATATTATGGTTATTTTATTTAATTTATTCATATATATACAATTAATACATGAAAAATGTAATTAATTTTCAAAATTTAATTTATAATTAAAAAATTACTAATAAAATCATTACATAACCAATTCTTATATTTATTATTGAAAACACTTGGTAGATATTATATCTCTCATTTTTAATGGATAATATTAACTAAAATGGAAGTATAAATTTGGGAAGGGTACCATTTATAAATATAAGTGCATTATAATTGTAAATTTGAACCATTTAATTTATGATGTTATATGACTTTCTTAATTTAAAATTAAAATAAAATTAAAACATATAATTAATTAAATTTATGATTTTACATTTCTAATTAAAAAAATTTCAAAACATAGAATTGAAAACATTGAAAAGAGGGTCCTCTGCATGGAGCTGGTAGAAATGTTCACTGCAAATGAGATAAGGTGTCCTTGAAATCACATTATACACTTGTCTGATTCATCACTGTAATGAGCCAAGGTATACGAATTTTAGGGATACCCAAAGAGCAGCCAATAGCTAAAATTATTTATGCCAACACTATGGAACTAGAGGGAATGGATTCAATGGAGATCAAGACCTTGCTTTGTGCTTTGCTAAGTGGAAGAGGTCCCTATAAATTAAAAATTTCCAGGAGATAGGGACAAGCAACTAATAACAAGCGAAAGCACTGAAAATGTATCAAGGAGTCAAGTTCCTCAAGGACATTGTGCAAAGGGATGTAGTTATTGTTGAGGACTCCAACATAATCACAAGATTTACTTTAAGGGAAATACCATTGTACTATGAGGAGCATACAAGAGTATGCTTACGTATTACTACTATATTCAATGCTAACCCTGAAATTCAAGAATGGTATATGTTGAACCAGTGTTATGATTTATTATCTATGTTGTTTACAATCAAGGTAATAATGAGAACCAACACCTTACACAAAAAGAACAATTATCATGAAGTATATGGAAAGTGAACCAAATGGTAGCATACCCTCCTAGTGGAATTATGTCTTTCATAGTTGAATATTACCTTGTAATTGAGTCACAAGTGTAATCACTCAATCAAATGTTGTAAACATACCATTGTCATTTTGGAACTAGATTGGTAAGCCTAATAATAAATGTTATGTTAATTATAAATAAGATTAAATACTTGTTGAGTAGCAATGACATGGTACACTAATTAGAACCAGTCTAGATCCATCTTAATTCTGAATTTATTAAAGGCCGAGGGATCAAATTTTTTAGCATGCAAACATTTCTTCAGATTTTGCACTAAAAAAAGAGGTTTTCACTTCAAAAGATTTGACCTCTCTCAATAATTGATAAATGATTTAGGCTAATATGTTAAATGATTTAAATAGCTGAAATTCACATTGTATTAATATAAAAAATTATTAAATCATTTCTAATTCAACTTTATATTTCTTTTAATTTAAAATATATTGATAAATTATACTTGTTAAACTGTTTATCATTAATACCAATCTAGATCCATTTTAACTCTTTATCTACTAAAAAAGGATTAAATTCCTATGG
>APFE030628490.1:11164-30285 GCA_000404065.3 Pinus taeda | reverse complement strand
ATTGACATCAGGTACCATCATATCAGAGATTGTGTGCAGTGGAGGATCATGTTACTTTCGTACATTCCAACGGAGGATCAGGACGCTGATATTCTGACGAAGGCTCTCACCAGGAGCAAATTCGAGTACCACCGAGGCAGGATAGGGGTTGCTGATAATCCATATCTTGTCGAGAGGGGGTGTTGAGATTGCAACAAGATGATGGAGCTTAGTGAAAAGAGTCGCCTTCACTAAGTGGGCCCGCAGGCTATTTTTGGCGCAAGTCTATTTTTAGACTATGTCTATTTTTAGACATATGGATCATGTCTATGGATTGCAGGTTGCTGTTTATGGATGATTGATCAAGCTGGGAAAAATATATGGACTTCTATTTTTGATGAAAGTGTGAGTGATCACAGTGTGAGTGATCAAGTCTATTTTTAGACTGGCTGTCAAAAATAGAAAAGTCAAATATTATTATCTCACAATAATATTTGGACTATAAAATTAATCTTATTCTCTTGGAGCACTTCAGTTCGAGCTACGGATGTGGCACATGCAATTGCATGAAGGAAATACGTGGTTCTTATGGGTTAGTTGAATATTTGCATGCATGACTCCAGTTAGAACTCAAGTGAGTTGAGTTTAGTGGACTGGAGGTGCAGTTGATGGAGTTGTGTTCAGTTTAGCTTTGTTAAACTGGTTGTATTTAGTCTAACTGGCAAATAGACTAGAGATGAGTTGGGTGAACTAGTTATTAATTAATTCACAAGTTATTAACTCATAATACAACTAATGAATACATCAGTTAACTCAGTTGCATGTCAGTGCATGTTCAGTTCAGCAGGGACAGGTGTTAGAGAATCAGATCGCTATCAGTTGTGACTATAGTTGTGCACCAGATCTTGCACAAATCAGGGGATTGAGTATGCCAATGAGTTTGCCCACATTGTAGCTTGTTCTCACGTGATTTAGCCAAGGAAAGACGTGGCTGCCTTGGAATTATCACCGGTTCTTGTGCAGGTATTGAGCAGCGGAGGCAGGCAAGCAGCGGAAGAGATTTGAGCCAGTGATTGATTCAGATCTGAGCTGTATTGTGTGTAACAGGTGGAGCTGGTACTGGATTGCTTGTGATAAGCATTGTACTTTGTAATGTTACATGACTCATTCATTAATATATAGATAGTTGGGGTTTTTAGCGAGATGCTTTCCCCGGGATACATACTGTGTTAATGTGTGAATGCTCTTGATGTTTTATTGTTATTGATGCTGCAATATTGATGATCAACGTAGAGGAGCTTATGTATTGTGTATGTTTTCCGCAATAGTACATGATCAGGATAATCTCTGTTCAATATGTGTTAAATTATTCAAAATTTCTACATCGTCCATGTTGTACTTCAAAATCCCGCACAATCTGCTTTATAGCTTCGTCAAATCCGGTCATCCATCGGGTCACATCCCCGCCATTGATATGGAGCCTCCAGATCCTATGGTCATCGCAAATATCAGGTAGATAACTTGCTCGACATTTACCTGTCCGATGTGAGAGGTTTTCTCTTTCTTCCGTCGGAAACGTGTCACTCACTATGTGGCATCAGGTGGGACTCAGTCGAAACTGCTTATGGCTTGAAGCCCTTCTGATATTCTGTGATTTCTGTCGAATCCCACCTCCGACAGAACTGAAACACTTTCCGCTACATTTCATGATTTTTCGAGTATGGGCGCACGTGGCTCTCCTTCTTCGAGGGGTTTTCCCTATGATATCAGATTCCTCCCCTGTTGACTCAAACCATCACTGACTTTGCTAATTCGCGACAGAACGCATTACCATGGTCCATCGCTCTACATGCTTGATCGACGACCCTCATTGATCCGTGTTAATCATAGTTAGCAACTGTCATGAGGATTCCTCTGATAAGCTTGATCTTCACAAGATTTTTAATCTTTCGCATAAATTATAGAGATTTCATGAAGACTTAGAGAGTTTCACAATCCATTTTGGATCACTAAGTTCATCTAGAGATCCTAGATGAGTGCATCTTTTTCCTTGATGATAACGCTAGTGTCCTCATTGTTATCATGCTCACCTAGGTCAACCAAGTTAAAATCCTGCTCTATCTCATGGAGGTCCTTCTCCTCATGCTGAATCTTTGTCTATGTCACTTCTCTTTGCCTTTGTTTACCTTCTTTGTTGGTGAAGAAGGCAAGGCCCCTCCCACAATCTATGGGGAAAACACCTATCTATGGCCTCTCTGATAAGTGTGCGCAAATGTGCCCAAATCTACCCTTTTAGGCTTGATGACCTCAATCTGCTCTGGCTTACTAATACCATCTCTACTAGGTGACTCAATATGCTCATGAAATGGTGATGGTGGAGGTGATGGTGAAAGAGACTGATATGAAGATGATGCATGATCTGTGGGTTGAGATGGAGGAATGGATGTGCAAGGATGAGATGATGAAGGAACATTTTGAACATTCTGAATGCTATAGGATAAAATGGACGGTGTATGGAGAATTAAGATACCCTCAAAGGTCTTCCCAGGACCTTCAGTAAACTATAATATTATCTGCAACCGTCACAAATTTACATGCTTGTTCATAAACAATAACTAATTATCAAAGTAGGAGAAGTAGATTACCTCAAGCCTCCATGTAGATTTGCTAGAGAGCACAATGCAGCTAGGTCCCCTGAGCCGGCTCCAGATCAAGTCCTGCACATAGAAGAGACAAGAATAATCACAACATACACCTTTGATAACTAATACATGAATACATAAAAGAACATCTAGTTACACATAACTAAGCTACTCTTGCTAAAAGATATTGGACAAACAACTGAATGAATGATAGTACCAATACCATGGAGTAGACAGTACAACTGCAGTTCTATATTAATGTTGGAAGAGTGATTACAACCATATGTTGCATCAGCCTTCCCTTACCCCTCCAGCTTCTCTCTCTCTCTCCCTTCTTGCCAACTTCTTATGATTTGAGAGAATGCTCAACAATCAAGTATGTTATCCTTTCAAATTCTCTGACCTTTAACACCATAACCCTAGATTTGCTTATGTAGCAATTGAGTTAGGGTTGCCAAGTTCCTCCTTAATTTACCTAGGGTAAAAGCAATGAAGTTTCCATGCTTTTCAACTCTTTCCCATTTTCCTCCTTTTCTGGGATTAGAAATTCTCCAAAAAGGTCGAATTTGGATGTTTCCTTGCTTTTCTTGAGTAATTTTAGGAACAAATATCTAGATATTTATGAGTCAATTCATTCCTTTGACCCTTAGAACTTCACTAGGATTCACTAACATTGTTCCCATACTAGCAATCTGAGTTAGTAGGGTCAATAACGCACCCTTAGGCTTGCGAAGAAGCTTTATAAAGCAGGTTGTCAGTGCATAGCCAACGTTAGTGTGGAAACAAGACATGTGATTTTGGTCTTTGCTTCAGCTATCATGTCTTTCCCCTCTGAGTTGATGAGTCAATTTGTAGTATAACAAATGACCCCTAAAGTACGAGATCAAAGGCTACGAAGATGGCCGAAATACTTTACTTTAACTATAATTTTCCTTCAAAAAGAGAGAGAGGATCGGAGCTTCGTGTGGTACGGGAAACCTAATACAACACACACACCACAAGATATATATCTATATATCTATTCTAGAGAAGAGAAATATATAATATATATAGTATATATATAATATATATATATAAGTCATGTCCTGATTCGGGCTTTCCCATGCTCAGTAGCTATGTCAGGGTGATTTTCTCCAAGAGATATGAAAATGTTGGCTGCCGATAAGAACAATGCGGATCCGGTGTCATAATAGAATCATCCTGATAAGCTATCTCTAAAAAACAATATACACAACTTTGGAGAGGAAACAAGGCTGAGTGATGCAAGCCTCTACCCAAGGTCTTGATTTCTGCTTCACCGAACAGCATAGATTGATACATGTGAATATATGCGTTGATGTCGAACATGCACAAAATCATCTGATTACCAGTCAATAATGGAGACCGTTAACAGATGCGAGGAAGGCCACCAATAATGGTGATGGTATCCAAGATGCATAGTACAATCTAATGAGTGTGAAAGATGTCTTTGTTGTTGAACACCCGTAGAATCGCTTTACCAGGAGCCAATAATGAGAACCCCTGATTAAACACAAGGCAACCTGCCACTAATTTCTGCAAGTACCTAGGCACTGAATGTGCTTTTGGGTTGTCTTCCTAGATAGAGTGTTGAAGTCAATAGGAAGATACCTGTCGAAAGGTAGTTAATAATGTGTCCTACATCAATCGACATGAAACATGACAAGAATGATTTGTTTTTTGAGGAATCTTTGAGCATCGGGTCTAAACAACAAAGGGCATGATGAAAGGATATGCTTGATGGGTTGATGGAGGAAACAATAGGTTAACCCTTGAACAATAGAAGGCACGACAACGGTTTTAACCATGTAGCACTAGACATATGAACACCAAAAAGTGTTAGGATACCAAGATGCAAGAACATCGGGATATATAAGCTAAACTCATAGGATGGTAGGATTTATATTGAGAGGCCGTCACGAGGAAGGTTTATCTGAGGGAGTGCCATGTTCAAGGGAACGACTACTGCCAAACCACACTTTCTAATATGGAATACAGTTGTATTATCCACTTTCCCCTTCTGATTAGTTTAGTGAGTCCATACGAGTAAACTCATAGATCTTTTCATTTTTTAAGAGTCTGAAAAGGACCTCAAAAAGAGCGACTATATGCCCTATATGATTAGTTTAATGAGTCCAAACAGGCAAACTCGTCAAACTTTTCATGTTTTAAGAGTCTAAAATGGATCATAAAAAGAGCTACTCTTTATCTTGTCTGTGTAATTTAAAGAGTCCAGACTAGACAAATCGATGGTCTTTTCATATTTAGAGAGTCTGAAAAGATCATAAAGAATGACTCCATGGTGGTCCCTTTGTCATATTTGTTAATTGGGTGCAACAAAAGGTTAATAGTGTACCCGGATCGGTTACTTTTCCGTGAGTTAATCTATTGATTCCGGATAAAGAGAAACCTATGTTCAATAGATGTCGACCTTATTTTGTTACGAGCACGAGGAGACAGAATAAACTCATTTTTCGTCGTGAAATTTTAATGAGTCACGCGACGAAAACTCAATACCTTCATCAAATTTTAACGAGTCAAATGAAGAAAACTCAAAGTATCTTTTTCAGTTTAGTGAGCGAGGAAAAATAGGTAAAAGAACTACTCATTCCTCCTTCATAGATTTAACAAGCCCGAAGGAGGGAAAAACTCGGGGATTTTTCGATTTTAAGAGTGAGAAATGGTCCTAAAAAAGCAAGTTCTCTTGTTGCTACCATATATTTTTAACGAGCCTGGTGAAAAAAACTCTGGATTTTTCAGTTTAACAAGCAAGAAAAGTACCTAAAAGAATGCTCGGGTCATCTTTATAAATGTTTAACGAGCCTAAAGACAGAACTCGAGATTTTTTCAATTTTGTGTGAGAAAAAGCCGCCTAAAAAGAATGCTCTAATTGTCTTTTTCAGTTTAATGAGCTAGAAAAAGAGCGAAAAAGAGATGCTCAGACCATCGGCGTATATGTTTAATGAGCCCAACGATGACAAACGCGAGGATTTTTCTTTTTTTGGGAGCAAGAAAATATCCCATAAAATAAAGTTATCATATCTTCATTGTAGTAGTTTAACGAGCCCAAAGAAGGAGACTCGAGGTTTTTCGGATTAACGAGCAAGAAAAATACCATAAAAATAACACTCACTGTTCTTCGTGGTAGTTTTAGCGAGCCCGAAGAAGGAGACTCAAGGATTTTTCAAATTAACGAGCAAGAAAAATACCATAAAAAGAATGCTCGACCTTTATTGATCTCATGCTTGACAATAGAAGGGTCTATGCCATGCATTTCATCATAAGACCAAGGAAAAACATCGTGGAAGTCCTTGAAAGGGTAGGTGAAGCTCACAATTTCCTCGGGATTGTGATTGGATCCAATCTGTATGTTTTCCATGATGCCTGTCATGACAGAAATATCGATGAGCAATGTTTTTGAAATATTTCCCCTGTTTCCTTCCAAGTTGAATGTGTGGATAGTCATATATGGTGAGGAAAGATTTCGTGTGTGTCAGGTGACAGGGTTTGAAGAGGCATCATGTCCGAATTAGATATCAAAACATGATGGTGTGAGTCCTCCCAAGGTCGCTCTTCTAAACTCATGATTTCTCTAATAGCTTCGTCCATAGGTAGGACTTGATTGAGTGGATTAAGAGAAGGAGCAATTATGGGAGGGGCAGTAGGACCGTTGGTCGTAACCAAAGTGACCGAAGGTTCGGATGCAGATTGAATGGCTTGGTAGGCCAATTCAACTGGTGACAACAACATTTGTTCTCCATATGTGTTAATGTCTAAAGGAGCCGGTAGGATCCATGGATCGGTCTGTTCATGAGGAATAGATTAAAGCATATTGACCGTCTATGAAACCTTGGGCGGCAGAAGAGGGAAACAGCCCATCAGGGAAGAAGCCTTCAGTAGACTGGTACCGATATTGACGTAAGAGTCAGGTACACCACCCACTAAGGGTACAAAGCTGCTAGGTAATGGAGAGTAAACTAGGGTGCAAAAGGACAGCTAGTCCACAGTGAGTATCTTTTCATCCAAGGGAAAGAGGATGATACGGAAGATCGAAGACACAACAACATTCATGGCATAAGTCCAAGTGTAACCCAAAAGTAGATTATAGTTGATTTTATGATCCATGACTTAAATATCTACCGTTACCATTTTCCCACTCAAGGTGATGGGATAGGTAGCTAGGTAGCCTTTTTGGATGAAAGTGTGGTCGGCGAAAGCTTTAAGGGAATACTATGGCAGGGATAGGTTTGGAGAACCCAGGACGAGCCAACATGAAGCCGACATGATGCAGGTAGAAGCACCTTCGTCGATGACAGTTCTGTGTATACCTTTACCTTTCGAAAAAAATTGCAGTTGAAATGCAAGCTTGTGGGAAAGGGGAGGTTTACACCTTTCCATGTCGAAAACTACAAGCATGGAATCCTGTGGGTCGATACCACCAATAGCGGAAAGCAAAGATTTCCTTTGTGCTGGACATGTTTGTAGTATTTCGAGCACCGACATAGCTGATGATGCTTGGGCCAAGTCTTCTACAATGTTGTAGTTTTGGGCGACACGTGCAGATGTATTGTGCATTGTGTGTCGAAGTGCCCCTTTGGGGGGGTGAATTACAAGGTCAGCAACCGGCCTTTCGATATGCAAATTGTTGGGTGGCGGTGGGTTTTGACTTGAGGAAGGTTCCTCCACATGAACGAAAGGAGCTCCATAAGATTTGGCTCATGTTTGTGGATCTATTGTTTCAAAGGTGTAAATGGTAGAAGATCCTTCACCAACTAAAGGATGTGTGAACCATCATTGTCCCCTTGTGGGGGTTGAGGTTGGTTTGCAATAAGGTTTTGTTGTTGCTAAGCAGGAAAAGGGTTTTTGAGGACAGTGGGGGTCTGGCCAGTATCCTTTTAAGCAATGTATTCTGTGCATTCTTGAAGACGCGGACAGCGATAGGTCATGTGGTCTTAAGCAAAAACTTTGCAGGGAAATCGGGCGGGTTTATCCTTTTCATCGTCAAGAGGCACAGCAGCCTTCTACTTTGAGTTGTACTACTTTTTTGACTGCTCTTCAGAAGGAGCTGTCTTTTTCTTATTCCTCTTTTTCTTACCACCGGGATTTTGTGTAGACTGCACAGAGTTTATCAGAATGGTAGAAAGAGCAGTCGATTTGGTAGTAGTGGAAGTATTGGAGTTGCGAGGGCCATTAGGGATTACGTCGTAAAGAGTGCCAGACTGTGAATATATCAAATCTAAGTGCTAGACTTGTAGAACCAGTCCGCTAAGAGATAGTCTAGGAGGGGAGTTTTGACTAACCTCTGCCTACGTCTCCATTCATGTATATGATCAAAGATGTGGGTGGTTGTATCCTGGCGAAATGAAGTGAGGAACTCTATCCCAGTCTCATTGCGGATCGGTAGCTGAAAGTGCTTTAGGAATTCCATTGCTAAAGTGTAGAAGGAATTTACTAACGCGCGTGGTAACTCAATGTACCATTTAGTTGCATTTCCAGTGAGGCTGCGGGGAAAAAGACGTAACCAAACACTATCATCCACCATGGACTTTGAAACACACCAAATATGGTAGGTGGTGATATGGGTGCCCGGTCCTCCCCTTACTTTCCTTCGAACTTGGGGATGTCCATTGGTATCTTATGTGGGATCGGCGGCCAAAGTAAGTTGTGATGGATGGGGTCGTTTGTGAGTTTGTACAAGTCAGGTATATCCAACGTTACCAAGAAAGGCAGAGAGTGTGGTGCCCCCAACTCAAACCAAGGTGATGACAATTGAATTTAAGAGGCTTGCGCTCCTCCCATCGTTTGAGTCCCAATACTATACATGGGCTGCATGGTATAGTAGTTTCCTTGAGGTATGTTGTAGTGTGGATTTCCATGGGGATTTTGATACTGGGCTATAGAATTTCCCCCAGGATAAGCGGTGCCCCCTTGACTCATTTGAATTTATGAGTAGGGTGCCCCCATGGATTGGTTGGGACCTCCTTAAGGATTCTCGCCCATCCCAGAACTAACCATTTGTCCTTGATTGACATAAGGAATGCTCATGTCAATTAGCGACTGACCATGCATGCCTGAGAATCCGGGGGGAACTGTTGTGTTCCCTATTGGCATGTGCATATTGGGATTGCCCCCATATACTTGAATCTGTGGGTTTGAGCTGTACAATGGCTACCGATCATATTGTTGGTGGATGGGAACCACGCCCATATTGCTATATTGAGCATTATAGGGAGCGTTCTATGTAGCACTTGTTGAAGGTATGCAGTTTGACAATAAAGGGGTGGAACCCGGCATCAGCTGGGTTCCACTCGTAGAGGGTGCCATGTGAGTGTTTGTACCTGGGACAAATGGGATAACGGGGTTCACCATCAACGGTGTTGTCATGACTGTCAACTGGGGAAGCGGTGGACAAAAATGTCCCTAAATTCCCACAACCCGTTAGTCATTGACGGGATAGATGGAAATGTTCTGACTACAGAAGCAGGAAGTACAGGTACCACGAGAACCAAGATTGGGTCCAACGGATTCGTGAGTGGAGGGTTAAAGTGAGGAAGAAATCATTCAGTGAAGAAATCCTCTAGTAAACTTGAATCATCGGTTGTCTAAATAGGTTCCATGTGATATCTGGGAGAATGATTCCCCAAATATGGGGTATCTGGTACACTGGAGCTCAGCGGATCTTCCACAATGAGTGGAGGAAGTCCTAGCAATCGTCTAGATTGACGACGAGGGCCGGATGTAGCCACCATGACCATTTATTTTTATCAATAAATGTTATCGTAATATTTGTTAAAGTCTCAAATGATAACACTCGGGTGCCTAAAAAATATAAAAAATACACTAAGTTGATCAATTAGCAAACAGAGGGAAATGACCCTGTTTGATAAGCACTTATCACTAGAGATGAAACCCAGTATCTCAATGAATAACAAACAAGGTTGGCCAGATGTACAGTTACGGTTACTCTAGAGCTTCACTCAAACCTAAAATTAAGGGGCTAAGTACTCTCGTGAAGACGAGCACCCTCCCAAAAACTGAAGACAGAGTAGATCCGTCTGTGTTAGGTACCAGGGTAGCCCACCCCAGTCACCTTGTATAAGTCCCTAAAATTTTGGCCACTGAGGATACCTCAGATCATAGACACCACCGGGCGGGACATAGTTGCAGACAGTACGCTGTGTGGGCAAGATACCTGAGTCCCCGACTCAGCTCTGAAATCCCCGAAGGGCCCCCAATACACAGAATACCCAAAGGAGTTGTAAGAGAAGGTGGGATACCTTCACTTACAGTCTGATGTTGTCTCGTATTTAGGTCCGCTTTTACTGGAGTTTTCCCAGTAGTATCAGTGCAGAAGGAATTTTCTCTCTTTTAATGACACTAGTTTGGTATTCGATCTTGGGCAGTTTACTGACACTGCCTATCCCAAGATCCTAGCCTGAACTAATGTTTTTTTGCTCAATAAAGAGTTACTGATTGATTTTAGGTAAATTTTATGTGTAGTTTTTTATTGTCTTCGGTAGGGGAGTTGACTTCTAAAATGTGATGAGACTCTAACTCAAAAATCATGCACAAAACAATGCTTTAAAAAAAATTCAATTCAATGAAAAAAAGTTGTATTCTACAGGTGAGATTTTTTCACATATTCATATTCTTTCCATGCATTTTAGTCATTTAACACATGCATAACCAACAAAGTTCTTTCCAATGTTTTCTTAACTACTTGAAACCAAAAATAGAGCAGCTTTTAACTAGCTAAATAGAAAAGTGTATAAAAAATGTGGATCTTTCTTTCATAAAAAATTATTTTAAGAAAGAAAAACAAAAACTTATTTCCCAAAAAAAACTTTTAGGACACATATTTTGCTAACAAAATGTAGTAACAGATCCTCTTTCAGTCCATGAGCAGGCTTCCTATCCCTTTTGGTTTGCAAACACAACTGGAAATCAAGTTTCTGGGAGACTAACGCTCTGTAGTAGTGGCCACAGAGAGTTAATAGGTCCACTAACGTTGTATGTATGCAGACATAGAGCTTTATAAAGCACTGTGTAGTCTGTTAACCTGTGTTAGTCTGGAAAAACAGTAAAAAATAGGGCTTCTTAGATCAGATTTGGTGATGACTACATGTAGGCAAGATGCAACAAGGTTTTTGGTGGGTCAGAAAGGGAATGCAGAAGTATAGGGAGCTATTAGAAGGAGCAAAAAACTGAGAACTATTGGGTAAACCGAGAACTAGATGTATAGTCCCCAACGTAGTCACTAATTCTGCTATAGAATAAAATGCATGGTGTATGGATAATGAATATACCCTCAAAGGTCTTCCCAAGACCTTCGGTAGACTGTAAGATTATCTACAACCATCACAAAGTTACATGCATGTTCATAAACAATAACTAACTATCAAAGTAGGAGAAGTAGATTACCTCAAGCCTCTGTGTAGATTTGTTGGAGAGCACAATGTAGCTAGGTGGAAGTCCCTTGAGCCGAGTCCAGATCAAGTCCTACAAATAGAAGAGACAAGCATAATCACAACATACACCTCTGATAACTAATAAATGAATACATAAAAGAACATCTAGTTACACATAACTAAGCTACTCATGCTAAAATATATTGGACAAACAACTGAATGAATGACAGTACCAACACCATGGAGTAGACAGTACAACTGTAGTTCTATATTAATGTTGGAAGAGTGATTACAACCATCTATTTCATTAGCCTTCCCTTACCCCTCCAGCTTCTCTCTCTCTCTCTCCCTTCTTGCCAACTTCTTATGATTTGAGACAATGCCCAATAGTCAAGTATGCTATCCTTTCAAATGCTCTGACCTCTATCACCATAGCCCTAGATTTCCTTATGTAGAAATTGAGTTAGGGTTTCCAAGTTCCTCCTTGGGTTCCCCAGGGTAAAAGAAATGAAGTTGCCATGCTTTTCAACTCTTTCCCATTTGCCTCCTTTTCTAGGATTATAAATCCTCCAAATAGGTTGAATTTGGATGTTTCCTTGCTATTCTTGAATAATTTTAGGAACAAATATCTAGATATTTATGAGTCAATTCATTCCTTTGACCCTTAGAACTTCACTAGGATTCACTAATGTTGTTCCCATATTAGCAACTTGAGTTAGTAGGGTCACTAACGCACCCTTAGGCTTGCAAAGAAGCTTTATAAAGTAGGTTATCAGTGCATAGCCAGCGTTAGTGTGGAAACAAGGCATGTGATTTTGGTCTTTACTTCAGCTATCATGTCTTTCCCCTCTGAGTTTATGAGGAGGTCAATTTGTTGTATAACACTGAATAGATGGATCAGTGAATATGGGATTGGCTATGAAGGTACTCCATGAAATGTTCAGTTCATTGAGATGATAGAGAACTAAGTTTTTGATGAGGAAATGATGGAAAAGACTTTTCATCTGATGTTCATACTCTCTTTCCTGGACAATATATGACATCTTACCAATGCTCCGAAAAAGTTAGTAAGGTATGTTGAGCATCTTTACCCTAGTGAAATTCATTAAGAGCCAGATGTGATAGGAATAAAGTTTAGAAAATATACCTTCGCATGAAAAGTATTTCATGATAATCTTCATCATGGAGGCATATCTATCTAGGAGGTGAGAAAAAGGAAAATAGCTCTTTCTCTCATTTATGTACCTTGGTTTTATGAAAGGCTCATAGTAATGTTTCTCCAACTCACCTTGCTTGAACCATTTCTCCCCAACATCTGGGATCCCGGTGGTAGCTGATATAATGACAATGGATATAGTAAAAGTTACACCAACTAGAGTAACTTGGTTTTCATGGAGTGTTGGCTCATATAGGCCTAACCCAGGTTCGGAAGAATTACTTAGCCAAACCAATCCCACAGCTACCGGCCCTTTTGGCAATAGCACGCGGAGCGTGGACTAAGGTGTCACCCGAGGTAGTAGGGGAGGGTGCTGGAACTAGGTTTCCACACCCTTGGGATGTCTAGATGTGGTTTAGGGGTCTCACGCACCTTCCTACCGCTTCGCGCTGTTCTGTGGTCGCGCAGATCCAGACCCAGAGTAACTTCTACTTTCTATTACCGTGCTGATTACTGATCTATTCTAATTAATGGAGTGTATCAGATCTTCTTAGTAGGGTCTTTAAGAAAACATTTAACATATTTAATCATTTCGCACACTCAAAATGAATCCAGATTCGCATACATTCATTACATTCGCATTTAAACAGATATATATATAAATCATAAAGTCAAATGCGCGATAACACAAAATTACAGAAGAAACTTATCTTTATTTCTATTTCTCACCAATACATCCAGATCCACCCTACGCACTCAGTGGGACCTCCGCTACCCAATAGTCTCCCAACACAATCATCATGACTCATCCCGAGTCACTCACCAGCGCGGCTAAACGCTCTTCCTTGGATTTTGCAGTTCACCCCCCTTTGAGTGATGCTCGTCGTCTTGCTACTCCTTCATTGTCTCCTGTAACGCTTCATCCGTCTCCTGCTTCAGTGTTTCTACCACGTCTCACAACCGATGATGCTCATTCTTCTCTGCTCGGTTAACACAGAACACCCCCTCATAGGATTTTAGCTCGAGCGGCGGAGCCGCATATGGGATCGCTTGGTACCACCGTAGCCACTTCTGACCTTCGTATTTTCTCTTCACACTGTCTGCTACAGCTTGCGTTGAAATTTTGAAAGACCCTAGCTGTTTTCCACAAGATCCCAATCTTCAAGGGACATTAGAGATGACTTATTAACTGCATATCTACCCGTGGTCACCGTCTGTCCATCCTTTCATTGTTTTGTTGTAGTGCGTTGGCCTGCCCCTGGGCGAGGCGAAGACATCCAAACCAATGTTGCTTCATGTTTCCTCTTTTTCGGTACATCCCCTACTAGTGATGCTGCAGCCTGCAGGATGCCCGCAACTGTCAACACCATACTCCTTAGAGATTCCTACTTCTTCATCGGTCAAATCACTACCTTCGAGCTCACGCATTGTGCAGAGATAATGAACAACTCCATATGTGTTTCCGAAGTATAGGTCGCCCAATGGATTCCCCTTGGTGATTTATAAGCCATGCGAATTTCAAATGCACTAATTGTCGCCTGTTCCAACTCATGTAAAATCCTTGTGTAAAATCTGTGGTAGCTCGTTCCATATCTGGCTCATACTGTTTCTCTTAATTACCCGCCGCCCGCTCCCTTTTGCCATAATGCAGACATCTTATTATGAATAGTGATATCAGCAGTCATCATTCCTCTTATCAGCGCATCTGCATGATCCTTCTCACACAACTGCGACCCTTTTGTTTGGCCAAATGTACGCGCACCATGGTACTCGCGCATCTGTCCCCCATACTGCTTTATCATCTCGTGCTCTCTTTCAAATGGTTGGAGCAGTGAGACTATCCTCTAAATGGCTAGTCAGGCGATCGGCCTGCCTATGTAGAGCTTTAGGCAACTGCCATTCACTCTTCCTGGGAAGTGGTCCCCATTGAGTTTAGCCAGCTGAACCGTGCCCCCATTGGTAACTTCTTTGATGACATAAGGTCCCAACCAATGCATGTGGAGTTTACCTGGGAATTTCTCAAACTTACTGTCATAAATCAATACTAGATCATTCTCCTTGAAGGTGCGCACCTTGATGGTGATCGTGCCACGCTTTCTCGCGTTGTTTCTGTACTTTTTTTGGAATCCGACCAAAAACCATTCCTCCTCTAGTTCTTCTAACTGCGTGAGCCTCTCTTCCAATGCCCCGCAGTCTACCATACCTATGATTGCCGCGATCCATAGACTAGGCACAATATATTCCATAGGCATAACGGCCTCCTTTCCATAGACTAAGTGAAACGGTGTCTGGCCTATCAACTTCTTGCACGTAGTTCGATATGCCCATAGCACAGCAGTGATGCGCAAGTCCCAGTCATTTCGTCGTGCATTACAGACCTTAGTCAATGCAGTCTCCAAAATTTTTTTGAATGCCTCAATGGTCCCATTTGCTTGCGGGTGGTAGGGCGTACTCTGTTGGTGATATATCTAGAATTCCTCAGTGAGTGCGTTGATCATTTCATTCAGAAAATGTGTTCCCCTATCACTCATGAGAATTTTGGGGCAGCGAAACCTGGTTAATATGTTCTCGAACAAGAACTTTTCTACTATCACAACCGTGCAATCCTTAACTGGCTGTGCCTCTGCCCATTGGGTCAAATATTCAGTCGAAGTGATGATATAGTGCATGCCCATCTGTCCTCACGGTTCAATAGGCCCGACGAAGTTGATCGCACATTTCTCAAATGGCTGTAGCGTCATCTATGGCTAAAGTGGCATTTCAACCCTCTGCGATGGTTTTCCCGTTAGTTGACATACATCGCAGGCCCGACAATATGCGTTCGAATCTTGATGCAGAGTGGGCCACCATAATCCGACACGAAGAATCTTTGGGGCTGTGGCGCGACCCGCATAATGTCCGCCAACAACCCCTCCATGTGCTTCGGCCAGGATATATCCACGCTTGAATTCCGGTACATATCTACGCAATATTTCATCGTTACCTATCTTGTAGAGGTGGCCTGCAATCACGGTAAAATCTGATGTGCATATCACCAATTCCTTCTTTTGCTGAACAGAATACCCCTGTGGCGCAATTCCTGTAGTTAAAAAATGGATTATATCTTCAAATTGGCCATCCACAATGCACACAACATATAACTGGGCGTCCGGGAGTCCCTCCTCTAGATTTGTGGGTTCTTCACCGGTCTCAATTCATGACAGGTGATCCGGACTTGCATTCAAACATCCTGGCTTTACAACAACCTCAAAGTCATATTCTTGAAACAACAGCAACCATCGACTAATGCGCCCCCCCAAAACAGGCTTATTCACTAGGTATTGGAGCACAGAGTGATCAATATACATCTTAAAATGTCCTTCGAGCAGATTGTGATGAAACTTTTGGAGTGCGTATACCATCGCCAATCCCTCTCACTTAGTAGTATAGTAATTCTTCTCTGCTTTGGACAGCCTGCGACTTGCGAATGCAATCGAGTGATCGCTTCCCTCCGCTCCTTCTTGAGTGAGTACCGCACCCAACGCGATACACGACGCATCGACATGCACATGAAATTCAATGTCCCACTTTGAAACGACCAAGATAGGGGCAAATTCCATCTTTTCTTTAAGAATTTCTAGGCTTTTATTACATTCCTCGTTCCAGCAATACGTAACATCCTTCTTCAGTAATTGTTCCATTGGAGTCGTGATATAGGCGTAGATTTTTTGAACTTCCGGTAGTAGCCCGTGTGTCCCAATGTAGCACGTAGCTGCTTTACACTTCGTGGCGCTTGCAAATTTAGTATGACAGCGATCTTTGCTGGATCCACCATCAGTCCTTGCTTACAAAACACATGGCCCATCAAGTTCCTGAAAGGGACGAGGAAAGTACACTTCTTTAGGTTGAGCGCAATCTGGTGCCGGTGGCAGGTATCCAGCATCAATCATAAGCTCACGATATGTTTCTTAACCAAGCCAAATATGGTCCAGTCATCCAGATAGAATTCTAAGAACTTGTGGATAAATTCCTTGAATGCAGCTACCATAATACGGGAAAATATCGTCGGCGCATTCTTTAGCCTAAATGGAATCACCGTATACTGAAAACAACCCCATTCGGTAGCAAACATTTTCTTGCTCCGATTTTCTTGCACGATCTTGATCTGATGGTACCCAGAGAACCCATCTGTGAAGGAGTATGCTTCCTGCCCGCCCACATTTTCTAGTACCTCATCTGTAAAGGGTGTTGGAAACGGATTGTTAGCACAAGCATCATTGAGCTTCCATAGATCTACGCAGATGTGGATCTCACCCTTCTGTTCTTCTCTTGCATGACCATAGGGCTTAACTAATCGGACTCCTCAACCGGCTCAATAATTCCTGCTGCTAGCATCTTGTCCAATTCTTCGCGGACATTTGCTTTGTATTTTGGATTCAATCGGTAGGGTCGTTGCTTTACTAGCTTCGCATCTAGCTTCAAATTTATCTTGATGATTCCTAGGTCTCCTAGAATCCCTTTTAGCTCTGTAATTTTTGTAGGGAATAAATCTCGGTATTCTCAGAGTAGCTCGACAACCTTTTCCACCATGGCGTCGTCCCAATAATCCCCAAGCGTAGCATACTTCAGCTCTTCCTATGTCCTGATATTCACTTGCTTCATTTTCAATGTCTGGATCTTCTATCTTGGGGCTGCGCACCTCACGAATCCCTTCGGATTTTGGTACATTGATGTTACGCAGATCATCCTCATCATCTTCTACTTGTACATTGTAACATTCTAAGACCTGGCTCAACTATCACTGCCAGTCTCACGGCACGACTTCTTCTGGTTCCGGCGGTGTTCTGAAAATGACGGCCTTTACTAGCTGTAATGTGTCGTCCACAGTATCCATCCATTAGTCTTCAAAGAGAAATGTCAATAGAAACCATTCAGGCAAGATATCCCACTCGTCTGTGCCATGTCGGAGCTCTATTTCCATATACCAGTTCCTTGGAATGACATCCAGGGTATGATAAAATAAGTGCACCCATTCTGGTTGAGGCTCTGCACCATAAGCTTTGGTCCATTTAGTCAGGTGCATGCACGGATCATCCCGTCCATCATATTTCTCCGTTATTCGTAGCTATGGCTTTCCAAATCTTATCTTCATCATGTGCCTACAGCTGCGCCAATCTTCGAAGGTTCCCTCATGTGTACCCCACCATCGCATTGATGTCGCGCGCAATGTCCATTTTAGCACATCAAACCATTGGTACTCTGGTACCCTGCTTTCAAATTCAACTAGGAATTCATCCACTACTGTTAGCCCATCATACATCGATAGCTCATGGTTCTGAGCTTTAATGCAATATAGGGATTTCGTCATCATATTATAGTGTAGCGTGGTTACCCCGTTCACCTTATTCCGCCATCGCTCATCCTCTTCATCTGAATCGATGGTGCATGAACCGGTGTAGCCCCGTGAGAGTCTTCGCTCCTCCATTGCCTTATCCTCCTTTGGCCTATGTGCAACAATTTTGCAGATACAATCCAATGCATCGTCCCTTTCTTTGTTGCGCAAAGGTTCTGTGTAGCGCGGTACTTCTATTGGATCTAGTGGAACAACTACACGGAGCGACTTATTCTCAAATATCATCTTCCTTTGTTTGAGGTTAATAACCCCATTCATGTTAGTGGCCCAGTCTATCCCTAACAACACAGGGTACGGGCTATTTTCATCCACTATTTCAATAACTTCAAAGTTTGTCCGGGTACTTTTGCCATCAATATCTACTGTAATTCCTTGCAGCCTTCCCATGGGCAAGATCTTCTGCTGATTTGCCTTCTGCAATTGGATAGGAGATCATTGTAGTGTAGGCTTACCCATGCACTCCCAAGTCTGTTTAGGAAATACGTTTGCATCCGAACCTAGGTCCAGCATGACCTGATCCATCTCATAGTTTCCAATCTATGCCGTTAATCGCATCTCTCGTCCCGTAAGCGATGCGTGTCTTCCTAATTTTCGGACTGCACGAAGTTCACCCCACCTTGCGCATCTATTTATCACTTCCTGTAACCCTTTAACTTCCTTTTTATCACGAAGCAATTTTATGCATGTCTCTAAGAAGGTAGTTAACATCGAGGGATCCCTATCCGGCTCAGGTTGATCCCTACTACCCAGGGTAGAGATGCCCGTGAAGCTTTCCCTAGCTTCCATATTGGTCTCCCCATTGACCTATCCTGTGTTGGGTATACGACCAAAGTCCCACATTGACTAAAAGTGGGGAGGACACCACATATCTCCACAATGGTATGATATTGTCCACTTTGGGCCTAAGCCCTCATGGATTTGCTTTTGGACTTACCCCAAAAGGCCTCATACCAATGGAGATATTTGTCCATCCTTATATACCCATGATCCTCCCCACTTTTAGTCAATGTGGGACTTTGGTCGTATACCCAACAATCCTCCCCTCGAAGAAAGGACCATCAAAGCCTCCCCCCAAACGATTATCCACCCGTCCACTCTCTACCAACCAGGATTCTTCGCTCCAATGCGTTGGAAGCACACGCCTTTTATGGAACACCACCTACCTCGAGAGAGCTTGCTCTATCCCAGGTTAACTCCTCTTCACCGTGTTGGGACCAGGACACGTCCATGAAGAATTCGGAGCACACCACCTGTCTAACCGAGCTCATCCACGGATCCCATCGTGATATATTACCAGGGCCCACCACCTTCGTTCGACATTCCGAGGATTCATCCACTTGGCTAACTTCGGGGCATGGCTCTGATACCACTTGTTAAGAAATTTACCCAAGAACATAAATTAATTACGCAGAATTATTGAGAGAAACAAATATAAAAATAACCAGCAGCAACCATAAACACATAAATACACATGTTTATCTGGGAAAACCCCAAATCCGGGGAAAAACCCAATCATAATGAAATTT
>APFE030628490.1:0-10058 GCA_000404065.3 Pinus taeda | reverse complement strand
ATATTGCCGGGGCCCACCACCTTCGTTCAACATTCCGAGGATTCATCCACTTGGCTAACTTCGGGCATGGCTCTGATACCACTTGTAAGGACTCTGGACACCACATATCTCCACAATGGTATGATATTGTCCACTTTGGGCCTAAGCCCTCATGGATTTGCTTTTGGACTTACCCCAAAAGGCCTCATACCAATGGAGATATTTGTCCATCCTTATATACCCATGATCCTCCCCACTTCTAGTCAATGTGAGACTTTGGTCGTATACCCAACATGCACTGAGTTATAAGGCCGCAAAGATGTGGAATCAAACTCGGATTACCTTAGCTCAGATTTGTCAGGCTTTAACCACAACCTACTTGCAATTCCATCTCTCCATGAGCGGAGATTGTCACACACAACAATTGAAGAATATAAGGATGTTATGAGCGTGAATGTTAAGCTGTCTCACACGCGAGCGATCTCATGTTCCTTTAGCCCTCCAGATCAGGAGGCAGCCAAGAGGAAGGAGTCGAATCGTCAACGCTAAAGGGAATTTAGGGTTTTTTATTAGTTAAAGTCTTTCTGCTAATGCATGTTTTCCTTTTTAATCTATTAGAAAAATTAGTGTTAAGAACAAAAGAGAACTGCTAGTCATATCGGGTTTGGATTGCAAATTAAAGCGTTGCCATGGATGAATTTTTTGTGTCTGGTTTGTTATGCTTTCAACGTTACTAGTAACTATCGAAGGGCTTTCAAATAAAAATCGAAGATTTATAGATAAATTCAAATTTGATTCTTAGATTATACATCTTCATATTAAATAAAGTAGTGGGACTGTAACCAAAATAATCATATAGCAAATAGTGAAATACACAATTATAAGCCTTCAATTTTTTTTATTTTTAATAAGAATTGTGCAATGGAAACCCTTGGAACAATAACTTGCAAGTAACTTATAAATGCAGAACATTGCATCAGTAATGAAATCAGTACTTAACAAAGGTGAAATGCAACCATTACAATTTTATGCATTTGATACTGGACCGGTTGCAAAGATTTTGTCATCACGTTGGATTGTGAGAAACAGAAAGAAGGAAAGATTTTTTGTTATTTTCGAAAGGGTTTTGATATTTCTGTTTAAGAACTGATGTTATTTATTTTTTCAATTGTTACATGTAGTGCATACATGGCGTGAATGCTACCAAATGTTCTTTAACTTTTTTTTACACAAAATACTATTTAACCTTTTATTTTATTTTACTTCAAATATTATTTATATGGTTATACATGTATTGTTTTATTTAAATAAATAAATAATTGAAATAAAAATCAACATAAATTTATATAAAAATAATATACATAAACAAATAATTGAAAATGATGCATGCCAACTCATTGCATGCAAGACAGGTGTCGATGCCATTATCCATTAAGGCCAACTCATTGCATGCAAGAGAGGTGTTGATGCCATTATCCATCAAGGTATATGCAAAATGTCAAGTTTGTATTTTCATCCTTGCCATATCTCTGAGTGCTTAAACAATGTAAGCCCTTTGTCCATTTCCACGATTATGTGATTGTTGATTATCCTCCAATGTATCCGCACAATGTCAAGTATGTATTTGCATCTTTGCCATATTTCTGAGTGATCAAACAATGTAAGCCCTCTGCACCGGGAGGTAACATAAAATGTTAAATGTCATATTTATGAGTTCTCTTTTTATTTAATTCGGCTCTCGATTCATGAGCCATTTCGATGTTTTGGACATTAAACGTTGGCATTAAATGCTTGACAAGGATCCCGAGATGAGCAATTCATGCAACTGCATGATGAGAGTAATCCTGAATTTGTTGTTGAAGTGGTCTCACTTTTCTTTGAAGATGCCGAGAAACTTCTAGCCGATTTATCCAAGATGTTGTATGTTTTAATTCCCGATTAATTTTCCCTGTTTTTTGTTAGACCTCTATGGAGTTTTGGGTATGGAGATTTCATTTGTATTTATTTGTAACGATTATTTTTCATATTTGTCTTGTTAAATGAATATATATGTGAGAATTGTTTGTATGCGTTATAGAGCTCAACAACCAATTGTCTACAAGAAAGTAGATGCCCATCTCGACAAGTTCAAGTGTAGCAGTTCCAGGTGATTTCCATCTCATGGTGGTTGTGTTGGCACTGCTAATTTTTATGTTGATATATTTTTTATTAGAAGTGAATGAGGCAGAGAATTATTTTTTTACATTGCTACTTTGTTATATCGATTAACTGTAGCATCACATCATATGAGATACTTGGGTGTTGTTACTCAGATTTTCTTTGGACTTCGTAGTTTCAGAATTTCAGTTGTATGGGTGTTTAAGAATTTTTCATGTTCGTTTTGTTGAATGATGAGGAACAGAGCGATCAGACTCTGCACACTTTTCATTATTTTACCATTTTTATTTAGTTCAGGGCTAAAACATAACTCCATGCTTTTGAGAAATGGGTGTTTCCATGGTGGCTTGGGATGCCATTTTCTACCATCATGGTCTCTGTCTCTTATAATTTTCATCTGTTTTGGAGATATTTTAACTAATTATTTGTTACACAGATCACAAAATCCACCATCATGGCAACTATTGGAATCCAATAGCTTGTTCAATGTGATTGACTGCCTTCACGTACATAGCAAATGCAAAAGTCATATGAATATGTTTCTTCATATTATGGTCTTATTCTAATAGAACTATTTAACTTGCAGTTTCCACTCATTTACCAAGAAAATGTACTTATGGCACAATACTCTTGTACAATATTTTTTGATTATCATAACGTTGCATAATTTCTGTTCTTTATCTAAAAGAAATTGTTCTATTTTTGTCCTACTTCTACCCAAATTTTTCACAAAAGTCTCTCTGAAATTCTCAAATTCATTACTCTAGTTTTGAGCATTCACTGCTTCTTTCGTAGTATGCAATAAGTAGATATCCTATATTGTATGAATACTTCTCTTTTTTTTCCAAGGATATGCCACTCATGGTATAATACCAATGGCTTTTGATTATAATATGACTACAAGTATCAATGCATGGACAGCTACTATAGCTATGCATGAAGAAAACCTTCTTTGCAACATCTCCAACTGAACTGAGAAGCTATAATTGAAGAACAAAGGTCCTCGTCAACTGCAGCAGGGGAATTGGGCCAGTTAAGACAACGTAGAACTGTATCTAGTTTGCAATAAGAAATAATGTCCTTTTTAGAATATTATGCTACATGTCTAGTTATAATTTTTCTATTGGGAATTTGGTCTTCTTAGTCGGAGCTGAGTTATTTCTTTCTAATAAAACACCATTCGGAAATAGGACATGTATTTTAGTACCTCTACAATTTGTTGTTGTATATATTTAAGCCAAGCTAAATTTCCCGCTTGAAAGTTAAAACAATTTATTGTTGATGGATTTACCTAAGCTAAGCTCAGTTTTCTCTATGTGAGTTAAAACAAATGATGTATTTGAGATCAATATTTTGATATGATTGTCAGAGTAATGTGAGTGCTCCTGAGTCAAAATCTGCTTAGATTTTAATCTAGTCCTAAGCCTTCTGTCATTTCGTGAAGTGTCCTAAGTTTATATTAACACAATAAATCGAACTAGAAATAATTTAAATTCTGATTTCAATTTGAAAGCAAAGGTATGCATGGATTTTCATCTTTTTATTAGTTGTCAACAACCCCTTTTGGTTTGTATTCGCTTGAAATTTATCAAAATTAAAATTTAAAATTAAATTTGAGGGAAAATAAATGGCACTTACATATTTGAACAAAAGTTCACGAAAGAATATGTTGTAGTTGTTGCAAGGAACGATGTTCTCTTTGGTTACTACTATCTCATTCTCTTTTGAAAATTTTCCAGCTCTCTCAATAACTAGCTAGATTAATGACATCTTATAAATAACAAGTGAAGTCCCACCCACCTTGGCTATTTTTATTTTTCTTTTTTATTTTAAATTTTTTTATTTTATTTTTCACACCGGGTGTTATTGGCAATGTCATTGTGAGCATGAAACATAGAAATTGTGGCATAAATATGCCTTAGTAACTGAGGTTGAAAATCTAGAATTTTGAAGCTATAGGTATTTCTACTGTGTCCCAACATCCTCATGATAATTCGGAAAATGCTAACGAGGCTTGTCTGAAGGGTGCTACTCAACCCTTTTATTTAATGATCAACAAAGTTCAATTTATATTTGATTTATTTTACATGCACTTTCAGCGTTTTGACACAATTTTATTTTCATCAGAAAGTTTGCATCCCTTTCAATTAAATTTCAGCCATTTTGAACTAAATTTGAACGAATTCAAAACAGACAATTTTGTGTCATTTTACATCAAAGCTCTTACGGAATTTGATTGAATCTTAAACTGTGACCAAATTTGATAAAATTCAAGGAGAGTTCAGCAAATCTGCCTATAATAGTTTGAAACATTTCCTGTCATTGTTTCTAGTATTTATGTCTTTTAACTTTCTTTGAGTTTTTCCATCTGCACAATATTTTGTGATATTTTGGTAATGAATTCAAGTTGTAGCGAGACATTTACAGTATTTGTTCTTATTAGTGGCAATGAAGCAAATTCTAGAAACTTAGGAGAACTCAATGGTGGTAGTTGCTGAACTTTCCCACATACAATGTTAAATTGTCTACAGAAATGCCTAAGAAATTTCACACAATGTTACATGACTCTATTTGCTAATAGTTTTCACTTGTCTTCCTAGTAAATCCATGGATATATGGGTAGAAGATGCATCGAAATGATTGTAGCGTCAAGGCAGATGGATTCCATCAATGTCACTACATTGGTTACATGCAGTGCATTAAAGAATTATGTTTTTAAAATGATAAGTTAAATTTTACTTTAACCTCTGTCATTAGTCAGTGCTTTGCCATGCATACTTGTTGGTTGGGAATACCGACATGAACTTTTGCCAATAATTCCATTATTCATTCAAAACCTAATTACAAAAGCATTAATAGTTGACAAACGCATTAGTAGTTGCTCGTGCTTGACAAGCTCTTGATATAGTCTTGCAGACTTTTGTCACTGCTTCACAACTTTTGGTTGAAATATAGTTGTTATGCTTTTAATGAAATTGTAAGACTTTCATTTATTAACTTAATATTACAATAACTTAATATTACAAACCACATTTATTTTTTGTTTTTTAATACACTAAAAGTTGGAAGCTAAGACTGAGAGATGATGGATGTTCATGTAATGCACAACAACGAGCCTCGGCAGCACAGCAGCTAGTCCCGACAGGGCCTGCCACTAGAACAGTCGCTCCCTTGTTTTACTCATCTATTCAAAAGCCTTTTTGTTTTTTGGCAGCCCGTCTTAAAAAAAATATAAACATGTTAATTTCATAAAGAAAATCGTAACTTAGGTGTTAATCGTGTTTCTTATTTTACTCATCTTCTCAAAACGAACAATATGAAACAAGTGTGAGCGTGTCACTGATGTTTTCAAAAGAAACGCGTGACAATGTTTTACGTGTTTATGATATTTTTAAATATATGTATATATATATGAACGATAATGATTTTTCTCAAACGGTATCGTAATATATTTTATATTAATAATAATAACTATTTACATTTATAAATAATATAATCAAAATAAGATGTTTTGATTGTAGGATATAATTTGTTTTAACTTTATAATATAAGTAAATAAGAAAAATTATATATAAATGATATATTTTAAAAGAGTTTTTTAGTGTGAATTTTTGGACTTTCTAGTGCCAGAATCTCGTCGAAAAATTTGAGATGAAATATTGATTTGTGTTATGTAAATTAATTTTTCGACTATATATATGGAGTCAATACCTTAAACTTTGGGTGATCGAAATGATCTAACCTAGTGATGACCGAGGCATTTTCAATGCAGATGTGGTGTTTGTCTTTTCCGCATGTTCTGTTAATGCTAAGGAGTGGGTCCTACCATTTTTTATGTTTGTCGTATGTTCTTGAATCATTTGATTAATTGAGTGGTCAGCTTCACCAACATAAGTTGTTTGGCATGAACAAGGGATTACATAAACACCTTTCATATTCCTAGGTTCCATAGGGTCTTTTACAAATCCTAGGGAACTTTGAATGGTGCTAACGGGCCTAAAGGTTGAAGGAAATTGTGTTTTCTTAGGATCATTGTAATGTTGTCAGTGGTCCCTTGTTTAAAAAGAAGATACAACCTAGGAAACTAAAAAGAAAATACAACCTAGGAAACTGGTTATTGAGTTTTTTTTAATCTTAGAACTGTTGCCGACTTTAACGAAAGTTAAATGTAAAATTTCAAAAAAATAAATTTATAATGTTAAAAAAATATTAAAAAATTGCTTTAGGGGAAAACTTTTAAAATACTTTCAATCAATTTATTAAATAAATATGCAATTAAATAAATATAAAATTGATTAACAGGGAAAAAACAACCTGCCCTTACATATTTAGATTAATAAATATCTTAGTATATTTGTTCATTTTTTAATTTTTCATTTTAAATAATTTATTTAATTTAATTAAGAAAATAACAAATGATAGTGAAGTTGAACTTTATATATTGTCCAAATTTTTATTATTTTTTTAATAGTTTAATTTTTTGGAGATGGGAAAGTTTCATTAATTTTTTTTTATTAATTAATTTACAATTTATTTTTATTGTGTCAAAAGATATTTTATAATTTTATATAAGGGGATGTTGTAGTGGTTGTAAATGACTGTAAATATTTAAACATTCATTTAATTTGAGAGAGATGTTGATTAAAATGAAACATTAAATAAAAAATAAAAATCATAATATACATATCACATTAAAATAAATTTAAATAATATTGTTTCATATTTTTAACCTAGTATTTCAAAACATATAATAAATAAACAGATCAAAAGATAATAAATTTAATTTCCTCAATAGACATTCTACATACTAGTATGACTGCAAATGTTGTCCCATCATATTATATTTAAAAATTGGCTTGTCTTATTATGATGATAATGATGTTGATTAAAGTCCAATGATGTTGTCCCATAATATTATGTTTAAAATGGGTTTCTAAATATTATGATGATAATGATGGCGATTAAATTCCAATGAGACCAATTAGTTCTATCAGATCTTCAGAAAGTAAGCGATTAATTGAGATTTTTCAATATTTTATTTCTATGATCAAAGAAAACCGACAAAAGCCATCGTATATCACTTTCTAGTTAAGGCGAAATGGTTAGATCACCTCCTTATAATACCTTAACTTACTTTTCACCTCTAGCTCATTATCGTCCCATAATTTGTCCATAAATTTGCAAGTAATAGTATTTTTATATATTATATTTATTCTCCAAGATGATATCCTCCTCTATTCCCCAATAGTCAAGCCAAGTCTCGGCATCATTTTTCCAATTCACTTGAGCCGAAGGCGGGAGTTTTGTGTAGAGATAGAAAAAATAAATTGGGAGCCTCTTGGTTTCCATGTTGTAAAGCTTCTTTTTACGCATAAGATAGTGAAACATAGTCATGCTTTCAATGGGGGAAAGGCTACCTTTAGTCTCTAGGATATGATAGGGTGTATCACATTTAATATTGAGGTTTCAAGTTATAAATTTCTTGTGGATGAGCTTGATCTTCCTACATAATTCTATAGATTTATTCCAACCCGAAATCTCACATCATTATAAAATAACAAGGGCAACAAGAGTCTCAAAGAGTATCTCTTTTTTACTCCAAACCCAAATATCAGTCATCTAGCAATTATTTTCAAGCTCATAATAAGATTTCCAACCTCCAATAATGATTTTCTCAATGTTATAATTCCAACTGAATTCATGATGAATGTCAATACCTAAATATTTGTATGAAGAAATTTTCTCCAAGTAGTTGTTATCATGAATGAAATTATCATGGTTGATCCTTTTCAATTTAATTTTCACTTATTTAGTCTTATGAGTATTAACAAGCATACCCATCTTGGAGCAGTAATCAGGGAGGATTTTAAGTTGTTTCTCGAGATCCTCATGGATTTTGGCTAGAAGAACAATAACATCAGCATAAAGGAGAAGAGTAATGACCAAACTAGCGAGCTTGGGGCCATCACATCCCACAACTTCTAATTATGCCTCTATCTTATCAATGTAAATACCAAAAAGGTCAGAGGATTCTTGCTTAATGCTAATTTTTCATTTAGTTTCTTTAGACCAATACTCAGTAGTCTTAACCCGAGGGACAACATTCTCATATAGTGGAATCAAAACAACCTTCAACTCAAGAGGAAACATTATCTGTTCCATCCTTATCCATAACTTATCATGAAGGACCATTCGAAAGATTTTATAAAGTCAAAAAAACAATGGAAGTGGTCAATTTTACTATTGCGACATTCCTCAGAAATGATCCTAAGAGTGACAAGATGGTCAATAGTTGAGCGATGTCTTTTAAAATTAGTTTCCCCTTTAGAGCTTTTACCATGACTTTCTACCCATATGCTGATATTATTTTTCAAAATGATCACCTATAGTTTGGATAAAATTTGGCTAATCATAATGGTCCTATAATTAGAGGGAAAAATTTATCCCCACTTTCGAAGGCTGAGCGAAGTCATTTTTTAATGCCAAATTGAGAAGCTTGTGAATATGATAGATAAGGATAGGCCTTCCCATTTTGAAAATTTTAGCTTGGTAGCCTTCAATATCCCTAGTTTTCCGATTAGCGAGTTTCTTAATCCCAAACTCCATGTATTACGGAGAGAAAATATCCTCCTTTATAGGAGTGTTTAAGATGCTTCCCATGGTGCTCGGAGAGTCATAAATATTTTTAAGATAGGTATCCTAGTTCTTGAAGGGGATCAAATTATTTTCTTTTGTTTTAAGAATATGTATATTCCGACATAGATTTATAGAGCTAGGTTTATAAAGGTGGAGAAGATGCTCTTGTGTCTTATTAATATAAGACTTCTTCTTCCTTTTGATAAGAGCTCTGTACACACCTTTTTTTTCAAGATTTGTAGTTTCATTAGGAGCATCTCTAACGACTTTTTTTGTAATTTTACAATCATTGCCATACCAAGGGTTGGAAGTTCTATTATTCTTTTTATATGACACCTTAGTGGGGAATTTGTTAATGGTAGTGGAAAGTGTTATAGTAAAATTATGGTAGATGAGGTCAATGTTATTGTTATATGTTACGAAACCTACATACCTCTTTAAATCCTATAAGAAGAGATCCATTCTAATTTTTTGAAAATGAATGTTCCTTTGAATATCACAATTCTTTTGCATGGTTAGGGATAAGGGTATGTGGTCAAAATTGTGTTCGTGGTCATTTAGGATGTCAAACTTTACCATAATGTTGAGAAAATGGGTCTCTGATATCACATAATCCACAACACTACTTTTGAGCCCATGAATATAGGTCATTTGGCAAGAAGTAGGCCACTTATTAACTCCTTTATAAACAATTAGTTCGTGGGATCTACAAAGCTTAATAATTTTAGTACCGAATAGTTTCCTAGTTGTCTCTTCAAAATCTATTTTGAATATATTAGGTAACTCACAGTCATCATCCAGCCATAGTGGGTTAGGTTTAGAGTTATTGTTTCGGAGAGTAGCTTTGTTAGCAACCGTTCTAGCATTGAAATCCCTAATAATAGAGGTTTTAGATGGAATCCAACAAAATATTTTTTGGTCAAATCATGATATTTTGTTATTTTATTTTTTTATTTTTCATATATGGATTTAACACCTCGCCCAAGAGCACTCAAACTTTGTAGAATTCACAACTTAAACTTGTGATTTCAACAAATCCATACAATATTTTGGACAAATTTGACTAAAAAATATGTCCAAAGAAACTTAAAACCTTATAATAGGTAGACTACGACTTTAAAAATAATAAAATAATACTTACATTAACAAATGAAAAATTAATAATAAAAACAACCAATGTCAACCATAAATAAAATACATCAAATTCCTACCCTAATTTTACATCAAATTTATATAGAAAGATAAAATAAAAAAAAAAAAAAAAAAAAAAAAAAAAAAAAAAAAAA